>CAJUXJ010000242.1:0-23021 GCA_910589775.1 Avena eriantha
CGGGGACGCGCACCTCGTCTCTGTGTCCGTCGTCGCTCCACGCCGAACGTCCACTCTGACTCGACAGCCCTAACCGCTGCCCCATAGGGATGCGTAGCTCGTCTCCTTGTCTGTCGCCGCTACCGGGCCGTCGAACGTCCACCTGACTCGACATGCCTAAACCGCTTTGTTGGAATTTGGTGAGTTTTGGGTTGTTCCCATTAAACAAATTCTGAAAATCCTCTTTCGCCCATTTGTACATGGCAGCTTATAGTGTGCAAGTGGGTGCTAAAGTTTAGTCCCACATTGCTAGCTGAGTGAGAGTTACACACTCCTTTTGAAAGAACATTTCATGTTTTCCTATGTTTTGCGTGTTAGATAACAATACTATGGAGACTTTCATGTGCGCTAAGTGTGCATGAAGTTTGAGGGGGGCCAGATAATCCGGCCCACTACCTCATCGCTCGTGTCTAGTCGGATTTCTCTCGGAAAATCCGAATGGGGCGGTTTTTTCCTCCCCATGCCGGATAATCCGGGTGTTGCTGGGCCGGATAATCCGGCCCCCAGTTTTCGAGCAAAAGGGGCCAGGCGCGTTGCACGGTATCCGGTCGGATTTTCTCCCGGAATCCGAACTGGGTGCGTGTTTTCCTCCCCAGGCCGGATAATCCGCCCTCGCATATAGCCGGATAATCTGGCCCCCAGAAGTTGATCAAGGGCAAGTTCGGCGCGACGCTCTGATAGGGGGCGGACTATCTGCCGGATATTCCGAGTCTGGGCGGTGTTTTCCCCAGCCGGATAATCCGACCCTCCAGTGGGCTGGATAATCCTGCCCCCAAAGTGTGCAACGGCTGGTTTCTAAAGGGGGTATAAATACCCCTTCTTCCCCAACGTCAGAACACTTGATTCATTCGAAATTGACCAGACATTGTGCAAGAGCTCTCATTCCCGATCTCGGCCACTTCAAACCACCCGAAGGTCTTGATCTTTGGGGGAATTGAAGGAGGAGAAGTTCATCATCATCATCATCAATAATCAAGCGCTTCAACTCCTCTCCATTCACTTGGAGAAATCCCTGATCTAGTATTCTTGTCAATACCTAGATCTTGTTTATTGTATTTGATAAGTTTGTTCTTGTGGCAGCTTGTTGTCATTTCGGAGCCTCTAAGTTGTTGTGGTGTTGTTGCCCCGCTAGTTGTGTAAAGGCGCCGGTGCCCGCCTCGAAGGGTACCTATAGTGGAAGGTGGATCAGGCCTTTTGTGGTGAGATCCATCAGAGAACAGGGTGAGGCCTTTTGTGGCGTGGTGGTCGTAGTACCCGCCCCACCCCTCCAACACAGACGTACTTCCCTTAACAAGGAAGGAACTGCGGTTTATACAAATCTTGTGTCTCCGCGTGCTTCATTTTGGTTTACTCGTTCCTCTTTCACTCGCTCTTTACTCGCTAGTAGATAGGTTTGCATATAGGGAAATTCCACGTAATAGTTTATCTTGAGAATTTACCCTTTGTGCTAAGCCTAAAATTGAAAAAGAATTAAAATTGGTGTAGCACCTATTCACCCCCCCCTCTAGGTGGCCCATACGATCCATTTCAATTGGTATCAGAGCTCCGGCTCTTAATTCGGGCTTAACCGCCTAAGAGTAGTATGGGTACCAAGGATGATGGAAATGAGGCTGTGGATAAGGTCACAATGGATGATCTCAAGTCGTTGGAAACAACCTTGTTGAAATCCTTTGAGGCTAAGATGGAGGAGATGAATCAAATGATTGCTCGCCTTACATCATCCATAGCCCCATCTCCAACCTCCTATGAGGCTGCCACACCATCATCTAAGGAAAAGGGTAACACCGTATCCAAGGATGATGATGTGGAAGGTGAAAAACTTAATGGTTCCACCTCCAAGAAGGGAAGTGGTAAGGAGGGAATATAGTGAGGTTCGCCACGTATATTCCCCCGACCCACCTATCCCTCATCCTCATATAAACAATAGGGGTGATCCACCCAAGCTCACTGCATCCTCTTTTAATCAATGGCAATTCCTAATGAAATCTCATGTTTGCAGCTCCTCTATTGAATTGTGGAGAATTATTGAAGAGGGTCTTCATATTGGAGATCAAACCAATCTAACGAGAAGAGAAGTTGTGGATAGCCAGTTGAATGCCACCGCTCTCCACATGATACAGCTGGGTGTGGGGTCCCAAGGACATGCCACACATTGAACATCTCAACATAGCTAAAGAGGCTTGGGATGCTCTTACGGATCTCTTCGTTGGAAATGAAAGCATGAGAAGAAATAGGAATGATGCCCTTAGTAATGAAGCTGAGGGATTCTACATGTTGGATGGTGAAAACCATGAGGACATGTATAGAAGACTCAAGGGCATCGCAACAACATTTCGAAAGCATGGGGCCACTCACATTGATGATGCATGGATAAAAAGGAAATATGTGAGTGCCTTAATGCCTTTCGAGCCAATGGATTTGAAGAGCCTGCAAGGTAGACACAACTATCATCAAATGACATCCAACGAAGTCATGCAAGAAATGGCTTCATTCAAAGTGGCAACAAAGAATGCTGAAGATGCTCGTGCTCGGGCCATTGGAATGCAAAAGGGTGTCATGTGGCTCTCAAAGCCAATGTTGTTGAGCAAGAGGAAGATGAAGGAGCTTTTGAGGGGGTATCCATGGACTGCCCCGATGAGGTCAAACATGCTCATGGTGAGTACATGGCATTTTAATGCAAGGAACTTTTGGAAGGACCCTGCCAAAGCCAAGTCTGAACTTGAGCGCAAGAACGGGTCAAATGGAAGAAGAGAAAGTGGTCAAAGATTGAGAACTTGCTTCAACTGTGGAGATAGAATGCACTTTGTAGCCGAGTGTCCATATCAAAATAGAGAAGACAATGGTGGCAGGCTCATTCTTAAAGAGAAATATAAAGCACCTAAGAAGAAGCCATTTATTAAGAAGAATGGCCCTTTCAAGAAGCAACCCAAGATTGTCCTGGTAGCTCAAGAGGAATACTCCTCCGCGAGTGAAGATGAAGAGGATGATGATAGTTCTCGCGAGGTGGCTGCTATAGCCACCACATCAACTCCCTCATCTCTCTTCGACTCGCCGAACGAGAACGCCATCAACAACAACGCCACTTGCCTAATGGCAAGAGGGTCCGAGGTATCAACTTCTAGCTCTTCATTTTCTAAGACTAACATAATTTTGGATATGAATGATCATGACAGTCTTGAAATGAAAGAAGAAGTTATTGCCTTGGATACTTTTTTCACTAACCTACAAAGTGAGCACAAACTCCATTTTGATGCTCTTATGAGTCAACTTGCTCAAGCCGAAGATCTCCTTGAAGAAAAGGGCAGAATTGAAAGAGAAGATGACTTGGAGATAGCTTCTTTGAATAATGCCTTGGAAGAGGAAGAGGAAGCTTGAGTGTCTTTGGAAGAAAGACTCGAATCCCTTGAGGAGTCACAAGAAGAAGCTGTAGCTCAGCTCATTAAAGAACGTGACCATGCTCTTGCCAAGGTAAAGAAACTAAAGAGAGAAAAGATTGACTTTGGGGCTGTTCATGCTAGACTTTTGGAGAAGTTTGATAATCTTGAAAGTGCTCACAAGGCATTGAAGAGTGATCATTATACTCTAAATGAGTCTCATGACCAGCTCCAAACTCAATTGAAACGGTATGATGTGCCAAGTACCTCCACTTCATCCTCTGGAAAAGAAGACCTTGCAAGAAGTTCTCAACACAAAGGTAAAGGGGTTATTGATGAGATACAGAGCAGGAAAAGGACAAACAATAGTAAAGAAGGTCTTGGCTACATACCCAAGATAAAGAGCAAGAAAAACAACAAGAAGAAGAAGAGCAAGACTGCTCAATCGAAGGCTAGCAACATTACCAATGACAAGACTAATTATGATGGTTTTACAGAGACCAACAATCCTAACTTTGAACCATATTGTGATTATTATGGTGTTGTTTACGCTAGTTATGTAGGCCCTTATGATTGTTACATTCCTTGGTCTATTTCGGTTCCCAAGGCCCTTGTTACTAACATGAGAGGACCCATTGAAAAATGGGTACCTAAGACCAAGAAGTAATTTTCTTGCAGGGCTATGCTTCCGGTGGTTCTAAATGGGTAGTCGATAGCAGTTGCATGAGTCATATGACCGGGAGCAAGGAGATCATCACGGAGATGCGGCCAAACCTTGATCTCATAACCGTCTCCTATGGTGACAAGTCAAAATCTGAGGTATTGGGTCTCGGCAAAGTTGTGGTGGCTCACGATATCTCTCTCGTGGACGTCATGCTTGTTGAGACCCTCGGGTACAACTTACTTTCAGTTCGTGCCCTTGGTAAGATGGGCTTTGTAGTTTATATTGATGCTGATTTGGTGGTACTCTTGTGGAGCAAGTCTCCAAAAGTCGCTTTCGTGGGATATGTCGAAAATGACCTGTACGTGGTGGACTTTTCGAGGAAAACCACTACAGGCCCGATGTGTCTTTTCGGAAAGGCTGACGCGGGTTGGCTATGGCATCGCCGACTAGCCCACGTCAATATGAGAACTTTGCAAAGTCTCCACAAGGGTGGCCACAATTCTTGGACTAAAACAAAATGTCTCCTTTGCCAAAGATCGTGTTTGCAGGGCGTGTGTTAAAGGGAAAATGCATGACTCACCTCATCGAAGGAAAACCATTATCTCTTCAAAAAGGATTCTGGAGCTCCTTCATGTGGACCTCTTCGGATCTCCATCTCATGCAAGCCTCGGTGGGAAGAAGTATTGTCTAGTGATTGTTGATGATTACTCAAGATACACTTGGGTTTATTTCTTCAAGTTGAAGAGTGAAACTCAACAAACTATCATCGACTTCGCCAACGAGTTTCAACATCAACACAACATCCCCATTCTGGCTATAAGAAGTGATACCGGTTTGAGTTCAAGAACTACACCTTAAATGAGTTCCTAAGTGAAGAGGGGATAAGACATCAATATTCCGCTGCGTACACCCTCAACAAAATGGTGTAGCCGAGAGGAAGAATCGAACTCTAATGGACATGGGAAGATCAATGCTAGACGAATTTAAATCTCCATATAACTTCTGGGCTGAAGCAATCTCTACTGCTTATCATTCATCCAACCGATTATACCTCTGTAAGATCTTGGACAAGACTCCGTATGAAATACTTACCGCGCTTCGGAACTGTTGTAGAATCTTGTAGTGTGGTGTTCGAATAAAATGACGGTCCCCATGCGGAGCAAGTTGGTGTTTGTGATGCAGATGATGAAATACCCCAAGATGCCATAAGAAGAATGGGCGTGGGATTTTTCCGCCCCATTGAGGAACCCCTTGTGGCGGACCAGGAAGGACAATGCTCTACTCATATAGAGCCCTCATCTACACATACTCAACAAGTTCCTACCACGAGGGCAACTCCTACACCATCTCCATCAACTGCTGAAGGTCAAGATGTTCCAGAAAGCTCCAGGCTGGATTTTCCGATTGACACAGGATTATCTGGCCACCCCGCTCCAGCTGACCATGCTGCTCCTGGTGGTGAAGATATCATCACAAGCTCCAGGCTGGATTTTCCGGCTAGCCCTGGATTATCCGGCTCCTCGCCAGTTCAAGCAAGTCCCAGGCTTCCTGATGAAGCTGCTACAAGTACTCCCAGGCCGGATTATCCGGCCTCTCCATCGGCCGCATTATCCTGCCCTGACTCTCCAGTTCTGCAGCCTCCTGTTACGGCTTCGGACTCACCTCAAGGGCACGTGTCTCCACCACCTGCTACTGATGCTCCAGTTACTGATCAAGGTCAAGAAAATGCTGCCAATGAAGTCTCAAGTGATGAATCTCCTCCTCCAAGAGACAACAAACTTACTGAACTTCGTCGCAAGGCTCGGGCTGATCGAAACCTAGAGTTGAGGGGTCAAACTCTCGACAAGGTTGTTGGTGATCTTCGACGAAGGGTTTCTACAAGAAGAGAATTGGCCAGTTTTGGTGAGCATCAAGCTCATATCTCCATGGTGGAACCTAAGAAGGTCTTTGAAGCTCTTGAAGACCCAGACTGGGTTGTTGCTATGCATGAAGAATTGAATAATTTCGAGCGCAACAAAGTCTGGAAACTCGTGGAGAAACCCAAAGAGTGCCGCAATGTTATCAGCACTAAGTGGATTTTGAAGAACAAGCCAGATGAGAATGGCATTGTTGTGAGGAACAAGGCAAGACTTGTGGCACAAGGTTACTCCCAAGTTGAGGGCATCGACTTCGGCGAGACCTATGCTCCAGTGGCTCGCCTTGAGTCCATCTGTATCCTTCTTGCTTATGCTGCACATAACAATTTTAAGTTGCAGCAAATGGACGTCAAGAGTGCCTTCCTTAACGGTCCTCTACATGAGTTGGTATACGTAAAGCAACCCCCGGGGTTTGAGGATCCTAACTTTCCGAACCATGTCTACAAACTCGATAAGGCACTCTATGGCCTTAAACAAGTCCCACGTGCGTAGTATGAGCACCTTAAAGAGCTTTTGTTAGATCGTGGCTTCGAAGTTGGGCAAATCGATCCCACTCTTTTTACTAAGAAGGTTAAGGGGGAGCTCTTCGTATGCCAACTATATGTAGACGATATCATTTTTGGTTCTACTAATAAAGCTTATAATGATGAATTTTCAAAGCTTATGACTGACAGGTTTGAGATGTCTATGATGGGGGAATTACGGTTCTTTCTTGGATTCGAGATCAAGCAACTTAGAGAAGGAACCTTTATTAATCAAGCAAAGTACATCTAAGACATGCTCAAGATATTCAAGATGACGGATCTAAATGGTGTCGCCACTCCGATGCAAACAAAATATCATCTTGAACTTAATCCTCATGGTAAAGATGTGGACCAAAAGGTATATTGGTACATGATCGGCTCTCTTCTTTACCTCTGCGCATCTAGACCCGATATAGTGTTGAGTGTGGGGGGTGTGTGCAAGCTATCAAGCAGCCCCTAAAGAAAGCCACTTAGTGGCAGTCAAGAGGATCTTTCGATATTTGGTTCATTCCCCTAACTTTGGTCTCTGGTATCCCAAGGGCTCCAATTTCTCTTTATGTGGCTATACTGACTCAGATTGGGCTGGTGATAAGGATGATCGGAAATCTACTTGTGGAGCTTGTCAATTCTTGGGAAGATCTCTGATATGTTGGTCCTCCAAAAAGCAGAATTGTATATCTCTCTCCACCGTCGAAGCTGAATATGTTGATGCTGCCAGTGCTTGCACTCAGTTATTGTGGATGAGGCAAACTTTAAAGGAATACGGTGTCAATTGTGACAAAGTGCCTCTTTTATGTGATAATGGAAGTGCAATCAAAATTGCATACAATCATGTTCAGCACACAAGGACGAAGTATATTGAGATTCGGAATCATTTTATTCGAGACCATGTTGCTTGCGCGGATATTGATCTATCCTTTGTGAGCACAAAGAACAAACTGGCGGATATTTTTACAAAGCCACTTGATGAAGCAAGATTCTGCTATTTGAGGAATGAGCTAAATATCATTGATTCCGGGAGCTTGTCTTGATTACCCATGCACTCACTCGTACATCTCAGTTCTTCTTTGGTCTAGGTGTGGGCATGAATATAGGGGGAGTGTGGTCCTAACTCATTGGGCTAACTCTCCCCCCATAATGCCAATAGCAAGATAAATCATTTCTCTTAATATCATGTTGTGATATGTGAGCTTATTGATGAGTATTGGTCGTGAACCCAAGATATATCTTCGCGGTGTCACACCATACACTCCAACAAGGTGGCTTCGGCCACCGCCCTCTCCCTTGAGGAGAATTGGATCTTTTTGGCTGCTCTTTGCTCTCTCATGTTCTTATGGTAATCACACTCAATCTTGGCTTTTATTTGATTTGGATTTTGCAATTTTGAGTGTCTGGTACCATCTCAGTTTGGCTCTCTTAATCCTAAGCCTTTCCCTACCCCTAAGTCATCTATTCTAGCACACAAGTCCCTTGTACACCTTGTGGGGGTGTTGTTTAGGGACGCGCGGGTCTGGTTCTGTGTATAACAGAATCCCAGATTTTAGGCCGGATGATCCGGCCCAAGTGTAGGCCGGATAATCCGGCCCTGGCAGATTTCATCTTAAAGGGCAGGGCTCAGGGGGAAGGGCTCATAACGAGCATCACTTCTCCCCCAGCCCTCTCCTTCTCCTCAGCCGCTGCCTGCCGCCCCTCACCCTCCTCGGAGCCTCTCCGGCCACCGGATTTTCCGGGCCTCCCCGGATCTTCTTCTCCGCGCCTCCAGGTACCTTCTCCTCCGCCTTCTTCCTCCAATGATTGAGGGTAACTCCCTCTCTCCCCATCTTTGGCTAGATGTGTAACTTGTTGGGTGGAACGTTGTCTAGAAGGATGTGTTTTCGCATAGAAATCATAGTCTTACAGTTTCTAGGCCCGATCTACTTTTTTGCATTCAATCTAGGTGAAATCAAAAATTTCTGCCAGGGCCGGATTTTCCGCCCCTGGCCTGGCCGGATAATCCGGCCTGACAGATTCGATTCTGGTTCAGTTTCACTATGGAGTATGCATTGAGTAGTTTTGCCCTATGAACTTTTTGACTACTTTTTCCATGCTCTCTCCTGGACTTGTGTGTATGCTTATCCCCTTGCTATCGCCCTTATTCTCCTCACAGGTGGTTCTGGTGTTCCCAAGACCTACAAGCGCCGTCCTCGCGCCAAATACTTTCGGGACGGCGGACAGGGTAACTTAGTGGACGAAGTTGAAGTGAGGAGAACGAAGAACGAAGAGAAGCGCATGGCTAAACAAGCAAAGAGGACTAGGAAGGGGGTGTCCAAGAGGAAGGGCAAGGAGCCCAAGATCAACTACAGGACTTTGGATGCGGTCTCCTACTCCGCCATCCGTCACCGTGACTTGTTTGCTGATCTGCCTCGTGATGATGAGCTGGGGGATACTCGTTTTTGGTGTGAAGAACAGAAGGGGATCTATGAGGACATATATGCCAGGCTGAACATTAGGCCCATGCACCCACTGGTACTTGCTGATGCTTTGGAGAAGGCGCATCTTGTGGATGCGATGTTTGTGGCTCAGAGGATGGGGCTGCACCATCTCATGTCTCTCTAGTGCTCCTTTGACTCTGAGGTGGTGAAGCGGTTTCTTCTCCACTTTGGTGATTTGTGGGGATGAGTGTCGCACTATGAAGTGAATGACTCATGAAAGGCCGATGACTGCTGATTTTCACGTGTTTGCTGAGGTTCTGGGGTACTCCTTCCACAGCAGGGATAGAGCCAATGGCCACCATATCATCACTCAGCTGAAGCCCAACAAGGATGCTACTCTCCCTGTGCACTGTGGACAATGGCATTGTGGGCACTTTGGCTGGTCTTGCTCCCATCTATGCTGCCTTAGTGAGTCTCTTCCGTGACTCCATTACTCCGAGTGGGGGCAACAATGACAGCATCCGTGGTCACCTTGTTCAGCTACTTCAATTTTCTCATGAGGTTGCCTCCTGCGAGGACGAGTCGGTGTAGTACAGGCTGGATGTCATGGACTTCATTTACCATGAGCTGTATGATGCTATGTTCAACCGTCTGTCCATTCCCTATGCTCCCTACATTATGATGCTCATTTGTCACCTGCTTCCTGCTAAGGAATTCCACATTGACTCGGTGGACCAGGCCAAGAAGATCTACACCAACGTTCGGAAGACCTCTCATCCCTCTTCTGCTCCCGAGGGTCTCATGAGGGATGCTCGTAGGCCCCTGTGCCTCCCGTGGCACGTGAGATCAAGCAGCTGAACTGGTTCGAGCGTCAGATTCTCTGCGTGGGTGTAGACACGCGCAAGGGTTAGTGCGAGGCTTACAAGCAGCGCCATGAGTTGGCTCACTCCCAGCAGCTCATTCTCCACCACGTGTCCGGCGCTTCGGGTGCTCCTCCAGCTCCTACACCTCCCACTCCGTATGGTCGGTGGAACTCTTCCTCCGGGTTGAACTATGGTGAGCTGGAGCGTCACTTGTTCCCCTCTACGCCTGCTGCTGATGATGAAGATGAGGATGGTGACACTGAGGAGCTTGAAGATGCTGATGAGGAAGAGAATGAAGAAGAGGACAAGGACGAGGACTATGAGTGATCCCATGGGGCGCTAGCATCGCTCTTCTCCCTTTTTGGTGTCTCGATGCCAAAGGGGGGAGAAGTAGTTCTATTAGGTTGTCCGTGGATTTGCATGGGTCGGGCATAAGCACTTGCACTTTCTATTCGTTTTTTTTTGCTTATGGACTTCATATCATGGATTATGCTTATGGATCTATCTACTCATATCCTATTGCTGGAGGCTTATCACGGAAGGCGCGCTCATAATGGTTATCCGGTAATAATTGTGACTTATGTCAAGGATGCCTACTCTCTACTTCGGTGGTACGTGTTTTTGCACATATGTCCATGGAATAGATTCACCTATTTGTGTGCATTTGTATTCCAATGCAAAACTCTATTATGCACACATTGAGGGGGAGTCCCTTTCATAGTTATCACTGTTTGTCTTGTGTCTTTCTCCTGCAAATCCTTGTATTGTCATCTAACACCAAAAAGGGGGAGATTGAAAGAACATTTCATGTTTTCCTATGTTTTGCGTGTTAGATAACAATACTATGGAGACTTGTCATGTGCGCTAAGTGTGTAGTAAGTTTGAGGGGGGCCGGATAATCCGCCCCACCAAGGGCCGGATAATCCAGCCTACCTCATCGCTCTGTGTCCATTCGGATTTTCTCCCGGAAAATCCGAACTGGGGCGGTTTTTCCTCCCTAGGCCGGATAATCCGTGTGTCACTGGGCCGGAAAATTTGGGCCCTAGTTTTCGAGCAAAAGGGGCCAAGGCGCGTCGCACGGTATCCGGTCGGATTTTCTCCCGAAAAATCCGAACTGGGGCGGTGTTTCCTCCCCAGGCCGGATAATCCGGCCCTCGCATATAGCCGGATAATCTGGCCCCAGAAGTTGATCAAGGGCAAGCTCGGCGCGACGCTCTGATAGGGGGCGGACTATCTGCCGGATATTCCAAGTCTGGGGCGGTGTTTTCCACAGGCCGGATAATCCGACCCCCAAAGTGTGCAACACCTGGTTTCTAAAGGGGGTATATATACCCCTTCTTCCCCAACGTTCAGAACAGTTGATTCATTCGAAATTGACCAGACATTGTGCAAGAGCTCTCATTCTCGATCTCCGGCCACTTCAACCACCCGAAGGTCTTGATCTTTGGGGGAATTGACGGAGGAGAAGTTCATCATCATCATCAAGAATCAAGCGCTTCAACTCCTCTCCATTCACTTGGAGAAATCCCTGATCTAGTATTCTTGTCAATACCTAGATCTTGTTTATTGTATTTGATAAGTTTGTTCTTGTGGCAGCTTGTTGTCATTTCGGGAGGCTCCAAGTTGTTGTTGAGTTGTTGCCCCGCTAGTTGTGTAAAGGTGCCGGTGCCCGCCTCGAAGGGTACCTATAGTGGAAGGTGGATAAGGCCTTTTGTGGCTAGATCCATCGGAGAACAGGGTGAGGCCTTTTGTGGCGTGGTGGTCTTAGTACCGCCCACCCCTCCAACGCAGACGTACTTCCCTTAACAGGGAAGGAACTGTGGTCAAACAAATCCTGTGTCTCCGTGTGCTTCACTTCGGTTTACTCGTTCGTCTTCCACTCGCTCTTTACTCGCTAGTAGATAGGTTTGCATATAGGGAAATTCCACCTAATAGTTTATCTAGAGAATTTACCCTTTGTGCTAAGCCTAAAATTGAAAAAGAATTAAAAATTGGTGTAGCAGCTATTCACCCCCCCTCTAGGTGCCCATACAATCCATTTCACTTATGTACTAGGCTGTTCCACCACTCACTAAGGTGTGAGAAGAAGAGAAGCTCTCGCGCACTCTTCCTCCGACGCCACCCCGCCTCGCCACGCCATGCCTCGCCTCGTCACGACGCGCGCGCGCCGCGGGCTACCGGAATCTCACTAAGCCGAGCTATATTTTTGCTAGTCGGGAAAATTAATCATGGATTAATTATGAGTCATTAACGGACACGTTAATTAGTCAGCCGTTTCCAGTCATTATGGGACGTGGGCCGTTACCGACTTGGATGTTGGTTGAGTCCCACGATCTCCCTGACTTGCGCTATATAAGCGTCTGCGCTAAACCTAATTGGCACCGCTTACCACAACGCGTCTCTTTCCATTCTATTGCCCCGCCGCCTTCATCTTCCACATCCTAGCTTGCGGCGTGCACCGCAGATCGGGACAGTAGGCCTCCGGAACCCCGCCTTGTTGTGAGCTTGTACGGGTGATGGGCGATCAGGTTTTTGGGGAGCGCTTCCACGCAACTACTGACGCTATCACGAACGACTTCTTCCCCGACGAGGACTTCTTCCCGGACATCAGCAACCTCTACATCGACGACATGGCCGACAACGCTGCTGCCACCACTGGGGCTACCGCTGCTACTATCGCCGCGGCTGCTACCGCCGCTTTTCCGTTTGTGATCTTCAACTTTCTCTTTCAGATTATGCTAGAGTTCTTTATTCTAGCGATTGGTGTAGATGTGATAGGTTTATCTTATTTAGATGTAATATGTTCATCTACTTTGTTAATCAGCATGATTAGTTTCGGTGTTGTTTGTATACTCATTCTTTACCAGTTTATTATTCAGACTAAATCATATGGATTATTATTGCTTATATTTCCAATATCCAAAAACCTGATTATAGGCAATTGAATTCCACTCGTGTAGCCGTGGCTACTAGGTCTCCTTCGTTTGATGGTATGCACTATAAGAGATTGCGCGCTGAGCAGGAAGCGGCCTTTAAGAAAGTCGATACCATGTTTATGGTGGCTCTGTTCAGTATTTTTAGGGACAACATTGTTGACCCACACATGTCATTTGATAATGGCAAAGACGCGTGGGATGTTCTCTAGGCCAAGTTTGGGGTCTCGGACGCTGGCACTGAGTTATATGTCATAGAGCAATTCTATGACTACAAGATGATTGATGAGCGCTCCGTCGTTGAGCAAGCTCATGAGATGCAATCACTTGCCAAAGAACTTCAGCAGTTCAAGTGTACCTTACCGGGCAAGTTTGTGGCCGGAGGCATTATCGCCAAGCTTCCTCCCTTGTGGAAGAATTTTGCTACTTCTCTGAAACATAAGAGACAAGAGTTTTGCGTTACGGATCTCACTGGGTCTCTTCATATGGAAGAGAAGGGCGAGAGAAAAGGACACACATGCTCGAGGATTTGAGGGAGCTTCTAGTGCCAATTTGGTACAAAAGAAAAACTTCCAATCTCACATGTTCAAGAATAAGAACAAATCTGATGGCAAAGGGAAGTTTGATGGCAAGAACAAGGCAACTCACTCAACCAACTTTAAGAGGAAAAATGATAAGAAGAAAGGCTCCCACGTTCGTGGTGATCCTGATCATTGGGCTCCTAGCTGCCCTAATTGCTTGGACAAGCGGCAACATGGGAATAGCGGCAAGATTTCTAATGTTCTTATTAGCGATACTGAGATGAAGGATGCTAGGTACAGTATTTTACCTACTATCCTTTCAGTATGTCATTCTCATGAATGGTGGATTGACACGGTGCTAATACACATGTATGTTCTGATATTTCCATGTTCCCTTCTTATCAGGTTGCAAGGACTTCCTCCGTGCTGATGGGAAACATAGTATAACCAACACTAATACAAGTACATCACACATCAACTTGAATTAATCTGCGACATACAAGAGTTCACACATGAACCAACTAGCTAGAGTACATCACACAACACCAAGTTCACATCTCTTGGGGGATCGATCGATTACAAGTTCACAATCACATTACAACTACATGCACGGCGGAGCTCTTTAGGTAAAGTACATCACACAACCTATCATGAAGAGCAAGGTGGTGATCACGACGAAGTTCCTTAACTTCTTCCTCCCGTGCTTCCTCCACTTCTTTTCCGCCACCTCTCTACTCTTGTAGCCTTTGTAGTTGTTGCCCCGAGAATTTGTTCAGTTGCTTGTGCCAGTGTTTCCACTCCTGTTACACACCTGGAACCCTACCACATACAAGACATAGCACTTATTTGTCATATCATGTACACGAGATAGATGATATTATCTATGTTAGTGGAAAGCAATATAAGTTCACAAGATAAGATCATGCATATATATATGGGTGCCATGCTATACAAGTATCGCCATGCTATATGAATCACGAACTTATTTCCCCCTCTCTCGACTTAGGGACTACATAATTCACCATATCATTTAATTCACGCTATCTAATCTATTCATATCCCCAAATACAAAAGAAGAGAAATACTTCCACGATTCATATAGCATGGGCACGGTATGTCTAGTGGTAAACGAAAGAAAGGATTCACTCTCCACGACAATGACTCATTTCGAGTTTTGTTTTTTTCAAAGAAGTCATTGCCGTGGACCCAGAATCCTTTCCTTGGCTTACCACTAAACATATTATGTCTTATGTATGAATCTCAAAAATATTTGTCCTCTTTCGACTTTGGGACTACGATATGAAATAGTTTATCATTTCATTGTATTGCCAAAGACGAAAGGAAAGAAATCATTCCACAATTCATATAACAATGTCGCCAATGCTATACGAATAGTGAAGTAATGTCTTTCCTTTTGACTTTGGGGCTATAGTGAGATAATTGAGACTTTGGGGCACACAACACAATCTATTTGGTGTCGCCGACAACGCGCTTACATGTAACAATGCCTTTACGCTTCCTCTAATGATGAATAGGAGTACGAGAGCTAGAGGAGAAGTAAAGTGAGATCTTGTAGATCTAGAAGTGCAAGATATTTCCCTTACATATGTGTGTCAACCAATAGAGGTCTGGCAAGCTTCTATGGTGAAACAATGGAGAAAATTAGGTGGGGAGGAGGAGGGTGACCACCAAATCTTTCTTTGCGTCGAGGAGAAAAACAAGTGAGAGAGAAGTGAGTGGGTCTGGGTGCATGTACATGTGCGGAAAAACTGAAAAAAGGTGGCGAGATTACACAAGGCGCATCCCACATAATATGCGCCTTGTATACATAGAATACATGAGGCGCATCAACTTGAGTGTCTGGCACCTACCCCCTGGGCCCACATCACTTACTCGAGCCGCATATCATAGTGATGCGCCTCCAATATTAAAAAATACTAGAGGTGCATATCAGCTGGTGCGCCTCCTATATTGTCGCAGATACCACCAGTGGGCCCCACCTACTTTACTCGAGGTGGATCTGCCCCATATGCGCCTCAGGTAGTGATGGCTCCGATTTTTGCCATCTTCCACCAGCGTTTAAAACGTTGTTTTTGGTTAAGGAATTGCCAAATAAACTCTCAACCTTGCCACTAATGACTAATAATTGCAAAGATATGCAAATCCCTTCTTCGATTTATGTTGTGCAGAAAATCACTGCTTTTAAGGCGAAAATAAAGAGTCATAATCAAGGATTTTGAGAAAGTACACACGGCCAAGTAATTGGAGAACCAACCAGGGCGTCAGTGCGCTTAACGACCACTGGTTCAGGCTTAACGTCTCGTCAAACCCTACAATTTTCGTGAAGCCTCCTATATATTTTGAGGATCCAAGCACCGGCCAGAGAGCCGCCATTCTCAGATTGCATCAGAACACCCCCCAAAAGGAGATCCACACCACTGTTCATTCCATTTTCCATCCATTGTTCATCACTTCCACCATCCATCCCTCCACTAGCCATAGCCATTGCTTTGTACTTTAGATCTCCTTGTGATTTGGCGACCATTGTAAGAATATTTGATTTCAATCTAAGTATTTGCATGATGTTTTCTATCTCTGATCTATTTTTTGTGAGTGAGTAGTCCTAACGGGCCTGCGGGTTGGAGAGAAAACCTCGCAGCAATTATGTGCATCTAGATCATGAGAGAATTGTATTTTGTTTGGGTTCGTGATTTGTATCTTTTGTTTCTTCGTCTCCCGCCTCGACCTGTGGACTTTACCCAAGATCCCATAGATTGATAGAGGCTTGAGGTGAGATACTTGGCTAGCGGCGATCTCATAGGAAACTTAGTGATGGAAAGGGAAGTACGGTCTTTGCTTAGCGCCCCCATTCAGGATCAACAACACATCACAACTTAAAGCTTTAATCTGTGTTACACTTAATAATCGTTTGCAACCCGTGTCTTTGGTGTGTTCTCGGTTGGATTAAAAGTCTATTGCTATGCCTGCTGCATCACAGGGGCTCTAGAATACTAGGATGTGATAATCAAATCAGGGCTCGTCCAATCCGTTAGACGTGTATTGTGACAACAATGGTGCTATTGCACAAGCCAAGGAACCTGGACAACACCAGAAGAACAAACATATACTCATGCGGTACCACCTTATTCTTCAGTTCGTGGATCAGGGTGATATCAAGTTATGCAAGGTACACACAGATGCAAACATTGCGGATCCGTTGACAAAGCCACTTCCACAGCCGAAGCAGGAGGCGCACCTGAGAGCAATGGGCATTAGATGCCTGGACATGTGATGTCGGAAGATTGACTCTAGTGCAAGTAGGAGACTGTTGGGAATATGCCCTAGAGGCAATCATGTATGATGTTATTCCCAATGTATTCATAAGGTTATGGTCCATGTATGAACTACTGATATGTATCATCGAATATGTGATTTGACTGTGGAACTATATATTCATGTTGTTCATACTAATTGTCCTTGGTCATTGAGGTTGTGCTGGACACACAACTTAGACCAATGTGAAAGTCAGCAGATGACTAGGTTCCACTTGTCATGGGCATGGAGATGCTATTTCCGACTTACACGAATTTGGCTAAAGAGTTTAGTGAGTCAGACTGACCCATATTGAGATGCAACGAACAAGTCGTCATTTTGCATATCTCAATCAATGTAATCCTTAGACCTGAGGTTATTGCACAATTCCGAGTTGAGGATCACCGACTTAGGTTCTGTCAAACGTTGTTCCGTCACTGGGCAGTTATAAAGGCGGAGTTCGGGTCGACTGAGAATCAAGCTGTGTGATGTGAATAACCAAGACGGGATTTTTTCCCCTCCATCCAGAGAGATATTCCCTGGGCCCTCTCGGAAGATATGATTCGGAAAGCATGGCCATGCACGTCTCGAATTAAGTGTTAACCGAGGCAAACCGACTAAGAGTTAGACGGATGAATCACTTATCTTCGGATTGAGAAAGAGAGTCGGACTATTTAAGGGATGACGATCATTCGCCTATAATACGGCACAGTATATCGTGAGGCAAAAGGGACTCAGACGAAAGTCGCATTGGAAGGTATGTCGTCATGACTTATTGGTACTTGGGAGTTGGTACGTTCTGCTAGGAGTCGCTACCAACTGATTGATCACGAGTGAGACTCGGAATCGTGTCCGGGTTACCATGAGCCTGTCGGGTCACACACTTAAGTAGGCAGAAGTAGTTTGGGTTAGACCCAAACAAGAAACCTATTTGGGTTGGACCCAAATAGTAACATGGACTTAGTCAGCAAGTGAGACTTGCAGTGGCTAATATAGGCCTTTTAGTGAATCGGCCACAAGTGAGTGGAGCCCACTTTCACTCCCTATATAAGTTGGGGCGCAGGTGCTTAGAGCATAAGGTGAGGTCCCTCCATGTGTTAGAACCCTAGCCCTAGTCCGTCCTGTCACCCCCAGCCGTACCGGATCTAGCAGTCCATCGTCGGCGCTCCTCCTCCTCGTATATGTGGATATTGGCGGAGGTGCTATACGTTCAGCACTTCGACTATCGTGAAGAAAGTAACGGATCGTGGATCATGGAACCGGAACAGATTGCGAGGACTAACACTGCATCAAGCGATCGTGCTTCATCAATTCCGCAACTGCGCGTCTAGTGGTAATCCTCGTGGCCTTCTACCTGAGCTGGATCTTGGGATCACAGCGTAGGGAAAAAGTTTGTTTATCTCTACGCGGCCCAACAGTGGTATCAGAGCGTTAGCTTCTGGTTTTAGGCTCGAGATCTTGCATATGTGATATGCGGTTGGCGTTAGATTGGATCTAATTGCAGTTTTGGTGGTCGATCTTATGAGATAGATCGGTTTTGTACAAAGTTGTTGGATCACTGTACTCGGGGGAATGGATTATCTGGTTTCCATGATCTAAACTGCTAAGGTCGTGGAACGACATACCCTACCAGTCGCTTCCGCCATCGGGGGTAGAACTGTGACACGTAAACCCGGATGCGGTGATCGGAAGATCAAAGGGTTTGATCGAAATCGGAGTCCGGATCAGATTTGGGTAAACATGTGTTTTATCCGATGATGAAATCCATGTCCGAAATGCAGAGTCCGAATCAGAGACGGGACCGCCGGCTCGCACCCTGGTCGTAGCGCCTTAGATGTCATTGCGAGTTTCACACGCCAGTAGATATCGTATCTATGCATAACTTTGTTTTTGGCAAGATGGATGTTGTGAATGGTATGGATTATGTGCATGGTGATGTGTGTAATCCATACGTGATCTGCGTATCATGGTTTTTGTCAGCCGGCTGGAGGCCTAGGGTGCTGTCATCTTATTGTATAATGGCCTGCGTGTCAGATTCTCTGTGTAATTGCAATTACTAGCTAGTGTAGCTGTTTGGAGAATCTGGATGGCATGCAAGTCGGTGTACAAGTCGGCTTACATGGTGTAAGAACGGGCACGTGGCAAGAGTTGACACGAGTCAGATTACAGGCTTTATGGAGATGGAGATCGCCATGAAGAGAGCCATACCATTTCACATTATAATTTCCTTATTTTGTGTTATTGTTATGTCTCTGTTTTACCTCTATTAGATAGTTGGTAGAAAGTAATCCCTCAAAGAATGTCTAGTCGGTTTCCTCGCCAGTACTGCACCATCACAAGTCGGACATTTTTGGTAGTGGGCTCATAAAATTGAGGTGCTATCAATTCTTTCCGACTAGGTGGGTTCGAGGCGGACTCTTACAGCGGAAGCACTTGGTAATCTAGACAGGTCTATCACAACAGTTGTGGGACTTCGGGAAAAGTCGGATGGGAGCCGGGGCATGTGATGCCACCCATCCAACAGGAGTCGTATGAGATACGATTGACAAGGAGTTATCTACCTAGATCACTTGACGGCTAGCGGTGATGCTAAAGCTCACTAGTCGACTTGCTTATTTACGGTCCTAAATCACTAAGTAACCATCGAAGGGGTGTTGGTTCTAGTGGGAGCATAAATATTAAAGTGTTTAATATGCTTGCTCTTTATGGATACATGTCTTAAGTGTTTTGCATATTTTCTGTTGTAGATCAATGGCACTGAGCAGTCTTCCTCAGATTTCCGGTTTTGCTTTGAGAACCATCTTAGAGAAAGATAAGCTGAATGGAACTAATTTCACCAACTGGTATTGTAATCTGAGAATTGTTCTCAAACAAGAAAAGAGGGATCGTGTCCTAGACAACCCACTTCCAGCTGAGCCGGATGAGAATTCGACTGTCGCGACCACCAATGCCTACCGTCAGATTTGTGATGAATCCACGGAGATTAGCTATCTTATGCTTGCTCACATGGAACCGGACTTGCAGCAGCAGTTCGAGAATGTTGAGGCCTACGATATGATCAAAAGCCTCAAAAGTATGTTCCAGATCAGGCAAAGACTGAGAGGTATCAAGTCTCTCAGGCTTTGTTGAGCTGCAAGCTTAAGGATGGCGATCCACTGAGTCCACATGTGATCAAGATGGTTGGTTACGTGCAGTCTCTGGAAAGACTTGGCTACCCCATAAGCGAAGAGTTCGCTATAGACATAATTCTGAACTCTCTTCCTAGTGCGTATGGCCAGTTCATATCGAACTACCACATGCATGGTATGGATAAGAAGCTCATTAAATTACATGGGATGCTCAAGCAGGCTAAGGCAGATCTCAAGAAAGATGCCAGTCAAGTGTTGATGGTACAAAACAAGGCTAAGTTCAAGAAGAGTTCTTGGACTAAGAAGAAGAAGGCAAAGTCAGGAGGTAAGGCGGAGGACCCAATCCAAAGCGCTTCCTCAGGGACTAAGCCATCTCCTACGTCCGGATCCACTTGCTTCTACTGCAAGTCGGATGGCCACTGGAAGAGGAATTGCAGCAAGTATCTGGCTGATAAAGCCAAGAGCGGAAGTGTGACTTCCGGCTCACGTACGCTTGTTTGCAATGTTATAGACATTTATCTTGCTGATGTACCTGGTAGTTCTTGGGTATATGATACCCGATCAGCCATTCACATCTGCAACTCGTTGCAGGGACTGCTAAGAACTAGGAGCGTTGCAAGAGGCGAGGTTGACATTAGAGTCGGAAACAAAGCGAGAGTCGCTGCGTTAGAAGTTGGCACAATGCAACTTCATTTACCTTCTGCATTCATAATGGAGCTGAATAATTGTTATTATGTTCCAGTGCTTAGTCGAAACATCATTTCTGCCTCATGTTTGATGAGACCGGGCTATGAGTCGAATATTAAGAATAATGGTTCTTCTTTATATTTAAATGATATGTTTCATGGCTTTGCGCCAGTCCGGACGGTTTATTTTTTTTTTGAATCTTGATAGTGAATCTGTCTATAACATAAATGTGAAAAGGTTAAAACCAAATGATCTGAATATGACTTACTTTTGGCATTGTCGGCTTGGTCATATAAGTTGGAAACGCATGAAGAAGCTCCATGATGATGGACTCCTAACTTCATTCGACTTGGAGTCATTCGAGACATGTGAATCCTGCCTTCTTGGCAAGATGACCAAGACACCTTTTGCAAAGAGTTGTGAAAGGGCGTCCGACTTATTGGGACTAGTACATAGTGATGTATGTGGTCCAATGAGCACGATAGCCAGAGGTGGTTATGAGTGCTTCATTACCTTCACTGATGATTTGAGTAGGTATGGATATATCTACTTGATGAAACATAAGTCGGAAGCCTTTGAAAAGTTCAAGGAATTCCAGAATGCGGTACAAAACAACTTGGCAAGAAAATAAAGTTTCTTCGGTCGGACCGAGGAGGCGAGTACATGAGCCATGAGTTTGATGACCATCTAAAGAGTTGTGGAATAGTTCCCTAGCTCACTCCTACAGGAATGCCGCAGAGAAACGGTGTGTCGGAAAGGAGGAATCGGACCTTGTTGGACATGGTACGATCAATGATGAGTCGGACAGATCTGCCTTTATCATTTTGGGGTTATTGTCTAGAAACTGCAAGCGTTCACACTAAACAGAGTACCATCAAAGTCGGTAGAGAAGACACTGCATGAGATGTGGACTGGCAAGAAGCCGAGTTTGTCTTTTCTCAAGATTTGGGGTTGTGAAGCTTTTGTCAAGCGACTTCAGTCGGACAAGCTTACAGCTAAGTCGGATAAGTGTATTTTCATGGGATATCCGAGGGAAACCTTGGGTTACTACTTCTACAACCGAGAAAGGGCAAAGTGTTTGTCGCTCGAAACGGTGTCTTCCTTAAGAAAGAGTTTCTCAGTCAGGGAGTCAGTGGGAGAATGGTGCAACTCGAAGAAATTCGAGAGATACCGAGTAGCGAGCGGCAAAAGCCTTGGAGGTTGAGCCGCTCGTGGTACCTGAGCCGGAAACAACACCGACACTGCGAAGATCGACCAGATTGCGAAGTGTTCGTGATGTGTTACTGTTAGACAGTGATGAGCCGGCAACTTATTGGAGGCGATGGTGGGTTCTGATTGCGAGTCATGGCTTGGAGCCATGAGATCCGAGTTAAAGTCCATGGATGAAAATCAAGTTTGGAACTTGGTTGATCTGCCAGACGGTGCAAGACCCATCGAGTGCAAAGGGTCTTTAAGAAGAAAACTGATATGGATGGAAATGTTTCTATCTATATAGCACGGCTTGTCGCGAAAGGGTTCCAACAAGTTCAAGGAGTTGACTACGATGAGACTTTCTCTCCTATAGGATGCTTAAATCAGTTCAGATCATGTTAGCTATAGCAGCCTATTTCGACTATGAGATATGGCAGATGGATGTCAAGACGGCTTTCCTTAATGGAAATTTAACCGAGGACGTGTATATGATACAACCCGAGGGTTTTGTCGATCGGCTAATGCTGACAAGGTATGCAAGCTTCGGAAATCCATTTATGGGTTGAAGCAAGCATCTCGGAGTTGGAACATTCGCTTTGATGAGGTAGTCAAATCGTTTGGCTTCATCAAGAGTGATCATGATTCTTGTTTATACAAGAAGTTTAGTGGGAGCAAAGTAAACTTTATGATCTTATATGTTGATGACATATTACTGATTGGAATGATGTACAGATGTTGCAAGAGACCAATGAATCATTGGAAAATGTTTTTTCGATGAAAGACTTGGTGAGGCGACTTACATACTAGGAATCCAGATCTATAGAGATAGATCAAAGCGGCTCATTAGATTGAGCAGAGTACATATTTGGACAAGTGTTGAAGAAGTTCAACATGGAATCATCTAAGAAGGGGTTCTTACCGATGTCCCATGGCGTAAAACTTAGCAAGACTCAGTGTCCTTCGACAACTGATGAGCGAAGTCAGATGAGTGCGATTCGTATGCTTCTGTCAATCAGATCCATCATGTACGCTATGATTTGTACTAGGCCAGATGTTTCCTATGCTCTAAGTGTTGTGAGCAGGTACCAGGCTGACCTAGAGAAATCCACTAGCAGCGGCTAAAATATCCTCAAGTACTTGAGAAGGACTAAGGATAAGTTCCTGGTTTATGGAGGTGAGGATTAACTCAGTGTAAAGGGTTACACGGATGCGAGTTATCTCACTGACTCGGATGATTCTCGTTCGCAATCCAGATATGTGTTTGTGATAAACGGAGGGGCTGTGAGGTGGAAAAGTTCCAAGCAAGAAACGGTGTCTGCGTCTACGATAGAGCATGATATATTGCTACCTCAGAGCCGGCAAAAGAAGCAGTTTGGATGAGGATTTCCTCATGGATCTTGTGTGGTTCAGGGCTCGTCCAATCCGTTAGACGTGTATTGTGACAACAATGGTGCTATT
>CAJUXJ010000243.1:0-33009 GCA_910589775.1 Avena eriantha
TTTGTGAAAAGAACACACATGCAATGAATCTAACTGTGGTTAGTGAATAGAGCAGACATGCAATGACACTGGTGGATCCATGTGTGGTTTGTGAGAAGAACACACACTCAATGACACTGGCTGTGTTCATGAAAGAACAAACATGCAATGATACTGGTGGATCCATGTGTGGTTTGTGAGAAGAACAGACATGCAATGACTCTAGTTGTGGTTCATGAAAACGAACACACTTCCAATGACACCGGTGGATCCTTATGTGGTTTTGTGAGAGGACACACATGCAATCAAACTAGATGTGGTTCATGAGAAAAGCACACATGCAATGACACTAGTGGATCAATGTGTGGTTCATGAGAGGAACACACATGCAATGACAATGGTGTGGTTCATGAAAAGAACACTCATCCAATGACACTTGTGGATCCTTATGTGGTTTGTGATAAGAACACACATGCAATCACACGGGTGGATCCATATGTGGTTTATGAGAAGAACACACATGGGTGATATGTGGTTTGTGAAAGAACACACATGCAATGAATCTAACTGTGGTTAGTGAATAGAGCAGACATGCATGACACTGGTGGATCCATGTGTGGGTTGTGAGAAGAACACACACTCAATGACACTGGCTGTGGTTCATGAAAAGAACAAACATGCAATTATACTGGTGGATCCATGTGTGGTTTGTGAGAAGAACAGACATGCAATGACTCTAGTTGTGGTTCATGAAAAGAACACACTTCAATGACACTGGTGGATCCTTATGTGTTTTGTGAGAGGACACACATGCAACAAACTAGATGTGGTTCATGAGAAAAGCACACATGCAATGACACTAGTGGATCAATGTGTGGTTCATGAGAGGAACACACATGCAATGACAATGGGTGTGGTTCATGAAAGAACACTCATCCAATACACTTGTGGATCCTTATGTGGTTTGTGATAAGAACACACATGCAATCACACTGGGTGGATCCATATGTGGTTATGAGAAGAAACACACATGGGTGATATGTGGTTTGTGAAAAGAACACACATGCAATGAATCTAACTGTGGTTAGTGAATAGAGCACATGCAATGACACTGGTGGATCCATGTGTGGTTTGTGAGAAGACACACACTCATGACACTGGCTGTGGTTCTGAAAGAACAAACATGCAATGATACTGGTGGATCCATGTGTGGTTTGTGAGAAGAACGACATGCATGACTCTAGTTGTGGTTCATGAAAGAACACACTTCCAATGACACTGGTGGATCCTTATGTGGTTTGTGAGAGGAACACACATGCAATCAAACTAGATGTGGTTCATGAGAAAAGCACACATGCAATGACACTAGTGGATCAATGTGTGGTTCATGAGAGGAACACACATGCAATGACAATGGGTGTGGTTCATGAAAAGAACACTCATCCAATGACACTTGTGGATCCTTATGTGGTTTGTGATAAGAACACCATGCAATCACACTGGGTGGATCCATATGTGGTTTATGAGAAGAATACACATGGGTGATATGTGGTTTGTGAAAAGAACACACATGCAATGAATCTAACTGTGGTTAGTGAATAGAGCAGACATGCAATGACACTGGTGGATCCATGTGTGGTTTGTGAGAAGAACACACACTCAATGACACTGGCTGGGTTCATGAAAAGAACAAACATGCAATGATACTGGTGGATCCATGTGTGGTTTGTGTGAGAAGAACAGACATGCAATGACTCTAGGTTGTGGTTCATGAAAAGAACACACTCAGTTCCACCTCTGCTCCAGTGGATCCTTAGTGGTTGTGAGAGGAACCACATGCAATCAACTAGATGTGGTTCATGAGAAAAGCACACATGCAATGACACTAGTGGATCAATGTGTGGTTCATGAGAGGAACACACATGCAATGACAATGGGTGTGGTTCATGAAAAGAACACTCATCCAATGACACTTGTGGATCCTTATGTGGTTTGTGATAAGAACACACATGCAATCACACTGGTGGATCCATATGTGGTTTATGAGAAGAACACACATGGGTGATATGTGGTTTGTGAAAAGAACACACATGCAATGAATCTAACTGTGGTTAGTGAATAGAGCAGACATGCAATGACACTGGTGGATCCATGTGTGGTTTTGTGAGAGAACACACACTCAATGACACTGGCTGTGGTTCATGAAAAGAACAAACATGCAATGATACTGGTGGATCCATGTGTGGTTTGTGAGAAGAACAGACATGCAATGACTCTAGTTGTGGTTCATGAAAAGAACACACTTCCAATGACACTGGTGGATCCTTATGTGGTTGTGAGAGGAACACACATGCAATCAAACTAGATGTGGTTCATGAGAAAGCCACATGCAATGACACTAGTGGATCAATGTGTTGTTCATGAGAGGAACACACATGCAATGACAATGGGTGTGGTTCATGAAAAGAACCTCATCCATGACACTCTTGTGGATCCTTATGTGGTTTGTGAGAAGAACACACATGCAATCACACTACTGGGTGGATCCATTATGTGGTTTAGAGAAGAACACACAGGGTGATCTTGGTTTGTGATGGAAAGACACACATGCATGAATTCTAACTGTGGGTAGTGAATAGAGCAGACATGCAATGACACTGGTGGATCCATGTGTGGTTTGTGAGAAGACACACACTCAATGAACACTGGCTGTGGTTCATGAAAAGAACAACATGCAATGATACTGGTGGATCCATGGTGGGTTTGTGAGAAGAACAGACATGCAATGACTCTAGTTGTGGTTCATGAAAAGAACACACTTCCAATGACACTGTGGATCCTTATGTGGTTTGTGAGAGGAACCACACATGCCAATCAAACTAGATGTGGTTCATGAAGACAAGCACACATGCAATGACACTAGTGGATCAATGTGTGGTTCAATGAGAGGAACACACATGCAATGACAATGGGTGTGGTTCATGAAAAGAAACACTCATCCAATGACACTTGTGGATCCTTATGTGGTTTGTGATAAGAACACACATGCAATCACACTGGGGTGGATCCATATGTGGTTTATGAGAAGAACACACATGGGTGATATGTGGTTTGTGAAAAGAACACACATGCAATGAATCTAACTGTGGTTAGTGAATAGAGCAGACATGCAATGACACTGGTGGATCCATGTGTGGTTTGTGAGAAGAACACACACTCAATGACACTGGCTGTGGTTCATGAAAAGAACAAACATGCAATGATACTGGTGGATCCATGTGTGGTTTGTGAGAAGAACAGACATTGCAATGACTCTAGTTGTGGTCATGAAAAGAACACACTTCCAATGACACTGGTGGATCCTTATGTGGTTTGTGAGAGGAACACACATGCAATCAAACTAGATGTGGTTCATGAGAAAAGCACACATGCAATGACACTAGTGGATCAATGTGTGGTTCATGAGAGGAACACACATGCAATGACAATGGGTGTGGTTCATGAAAAGAACACTCATCCAATGACACTTGTGGATCCTTATGTGGTTTGTGATAAGAACACACATGCAATCACACTGGGTGGATCCATATGTGGTTTATGAGAAGAACACACATGGGTGATATGTGGTTTGTGAAAAGAACACACATGCAATGAATCTAACTGTGGTTAGTGAATAGAGCAGACATGCAATGACACTGGTGGATCCATGTGTGGTTTGTGAGAAGAACACACACTCAATGACACTGGCTGTGGTTCATGAAAAGAACAAACATGCAATGATACTGGTGGATCCATGTGTGGTTTGTGAGAAGAACAGACATGCAATGACTCTAGTTGTGGTTCATGAAAAGAACACACTTCCAATGACACTGGTGGATCCTTATGTGGTTTGTGAGAGGAACACACATGCAATCAAACTAGATGTGGTTCATGAGAAAAGCACACATGCAATGACACTAGTGGATCAATGTGTGGTTCATGAGAGGAACACACATGCAATGACAATGGGTGTGGTTCATGAAAAGAACACTCATCCAATGACACTTGTGGATCCTTATGTGGTTTGTGATAAGAACACACATGCAATCACACTGGGTGGATCCATATGTGGTTTATGAGAAGAACACACATGGGTGATATGTGGTTTGTGAAAAGAACACACATGCAATGAATCTAACTGTGGTTAGTGAATAGAGCAGACATGCAATGACACTGGTGGATCCATGTGTGGTTTGTGAGAAGAACACACACTCAATGACACTGGCTGTGGTTCATGAAAAGAACAAACATGCAATGATACTGGTGGATCCATGTGTGGTTTGTGAGAAGAACAGACATGCAATGACTCTAGTTGTGGTTCATGAAAAGAACACACTTCCAATGACACTGGTGGATCCTTATGTGGTTTGTGAGAGGAACACACATGCAATCAAACTAGATGTGGTTCATGAGAAAAGCACACATGCAATGACACTAGTGGATCAATGTGTGGTTCATGAGAGGAACACACATGCAATGACAATGGGTGTGGTTCATGAAAAGAACACTCATCCAATGACACTTGTGGATCCTTATGTGGTTTGTGATAAGAACACACATGCAATCACACTGGGTGGATCCATATGTGGTTTATGAGAAGAACACACATGGGTGATATGTGGTTTGTGAAAAGAACACACATGCAATGAATCTAACTGTGGTTAGTGAATAGAGCAGACATGCAATGACACTGGTGGATCCATGTGTGGTTTGTGAGAAGAACACACACTCAATGACACTGGCTGTGGTTCATGAAAGAACAAACATGCAATGATACTGGTGGATCCATGTGTGGTTTGTGAGAAGAACAGACATGCAATGACTCTAGTTGTGGTTCATGAAAAGAACACACTTCCAATGACACTGGTGGATCCTTATGTGGTTTGTGAGAGGAACACACATGCAATCAAACTAGATGTGGTTCATGAGAAAAGCACACATGCAATGACACTAGTGGATCAATGTGTGGTTCATGAGAGGAACACACATGCAATGACAATGGGTGTGGTTCATGAAAAGAACACTCATCCAATGACACTTGTGGATCCTTATGTGGTTTGTGATAAGAACACACATGCAATCACACTGGGTGGATCCATATGTGGTTTATGAGAAGAACACACATGGGTGATATGTGGTTTGTGAAAAGAACACACATGCAATGAATCTAACTGTGGTTAGTGAATAGAGCAGACATGCAATGACACTGGTGGATCCATGTGTGGTTTGTGAGAAGAACACACACTCAATGACACTGGCTGTGGTTCATGAAAAGAACAAACATGCAATGATACTGGTGGATCCATGTGTGGTTTGTGAGAAGAACAGACATGCAATGACTCTAGTTGTGGTTCATGAAAAGAACACACTTCCAATGACACTGGTGGATCCTTATGTGGTTTGTGAGAGGAACACACATGCAATCAAACTAGATGTGGTTCATGAGAAAAGCACACATGCAATGACACTAGTGGATCAATGTGTGGTTCATGAGAGGAACACACATGCAATGACAATGGGTGTGGTTCATGAAAAGAACACTCATCCAATGACACTTGTGGATCCTTATGTGGTTTGTGATAAGAACACACATGCAATCACACTGGGTGGATCCATATGTGGTTTATGAGAAGAACACACATGGGTGATATGTGGTTTGTGAAAAGAACACACATGCAATGAATCTAACTGTGGTTAGTGAATAGAGCAGACATGCAATGACACTGGTGGATCCATGTGTGGTTTGTGAGAAGAACACACACTCAATGACACTGGCTGTGGTTCATGAAAAGAACAAACATGCAATGATACTGGTGGATCCATGTGTGGTTTGTGAGAAGAACAGACATGCAATGACTCTAGTTGTGGTTCATGAAAAGAACACACTTCCAATGACACTGGTGGATCCTTATGTGGTTTGTGAGAGGAACACACATGCAATCAAACTAGATGTGGTTCATGAGAAAAGCACACATGCAATGACACTAGTGGATCAATGTGTGGTTCATGAGAGGAACACACATGCAATGACAATGGGTGTGGTTCATGAAAAGAACACTCATCCAATGACACTTGTGGATCCTTATGTGGTTTGTGATAAGAACACACATGCAATCACACTGGGTGGATCCATATGTGGTTTATGAGAAGAACACACATGGGTGATATGTGGTTTGTGAAAAGAACACACATGCAATGAATCTAACTGTGGTTAGTGAATAGAGCAGACATGCAATGACACTGGTGGATCCATGTGTGGTTTGTGAGAAGAACACACACTCAATGACACTGGCTGTGGTTCATGAAAAGAACAAACATGCAATGATACTGGTGGATCCATGTGTGGTTTGTGAGAAGAACAGACATGCAATGACTCTAGTTGTGGTTCATGAAAAGAACACACTTCCAATGACACCTGGTGGATCCTTATGTGGTTTGTGAGAGGAACACACATGCAATCAAACTAGATGTGGTTCATGAGAAAAGCACACATGCAATGACACTAGTGGATCAATGTGTGGTTCATGAGAGGAACACACATGCAATGACAATGGGTGTGGTTCATGAAAAGAACACTCATCCAATGACACTTGTGGATCCTTATGTGGTTTGTGATAAGAACACACATGCAATCACACTGGGTGGATCCATATGTGGTTTATGAGAAGAACACACATGGGTGATATGTGGTTTGTGAAAAGAACACACATGCAATGAATCTAACTGTGGTTAGTGAATAGAGCAGACATGCAATGACACTGGTGGATCCATGTGTGGTTTGTGAGAAGAACACACACTCAATGACACTGGCTGTGGTTCATGAAAAGAACAAACATGCAATGATACTGGTGGATCCATGTGTGGTTTGTGAGAAGAACAGACATGCAATGACTCTAGTTGTGGTTCATGAAAAGAACACACTTCCAATGACACTGGTGGATCCTTATGTGGTTTGTGAGAGGAACACACATGCAATCAAACTAGATGTGGTTCATGAGAAAAGCACACATGCAATGACACTAGTGGATCAATGTGTGGTTCATGAGAGGAACACACATGCAATGACAATGGGTGTGGTTCATGAAAAGAACACTCATCCAATGACACTTGTGGATCCTTATGTGGTTTGTGATAAGAACACACATGCAATCACACTGGGTGGATCCATATGTGGTTTATGAGAAGAACACACATGGGTGATATGTGGTTTGTGAAAAGAACACACATGCAATGAATCTAACTGTGGTTAGTGAATAGAGCAGACATGCAATGACACTGGTGGATCCATGTGTGGTTTGTGAGAAGAACACACACTCAATGACACTGGCTGTGGTTCATGAAAAGAACAAACATGCAATGATACTGGTGGATCCATGTGTGGTTTGTGAGAAGAACAGACATGCAATGACTCTAGTTGTGGTTCATGAAAAGAACACACTTCCAATGACACCGGTGGATCCTTATGTGGTTTGTGAGAGGAACACACATGCAATCAAACTAGATGTGGTTCATGAGAAAAGCACACATGCAATGACACTAGTGGATCAATGTGTGGTTCATGAGAGGAACACACATGCAATGACAATGGGTGTGGTTCATGAAAAGAACACTCATCCAATGACACTTGTGGATCCTTATGTGGTTTGTGATAAGAACACACATGCAATCACACTGGGTGGATCCATATGTGGTTTATGAGAAGAACACACATGGGTGATATGTGGTTTGTGAAAAGAACACACATGCAATGAATCTAACTGTGGTTAGTGAATAGAGCAGACATGCAATGACACTGGTGGATCCATGTGTGGTTTGTGAGAAGAACACACACTCAATGACACTGGCTGTGGTTCATGAAAAGAACAAACATGCAATGATACTGGTGGATCCATGTGTGGTTTGTGAGAAGAACAGACATGCAATGACTCTAGTTGTGGTTCATGAAAAGAACACACTTCCAATGACACTGGTGGATCCTTATGTGGTTTGTGAGAGGAACACACATGCAATCAAACTAGATGTGGTTCATGAGAAAAGCACACATGCAATGACACTAGTGGATCAATGTGTGGTTCATGAGAGGAACACACATGCAATGACAATGGGTGTGGTTCATGAAAAGAACACTCATCCAATGACACTTGTGGATCCTTATGTGGTTTGTGATAAGAACACACATGCAATCACACTGGGTGGATCCATATGTGGTTTATGAGAAGAACACACATGGGTGATATGTGGTTTGTGAAAAGAACACACATGCAATGAATCTAACTGTGGTTAGTGAATAGAGCAGACATGCAATGACACTGGTGGATCCATGTGTGGTTTGTGAGAAGAACACACACTCAATGACACTGGCTGTGGTTCATGAAAAGAACAAACATGCAATGATACTGGTGGATCCATGTGTGGTTTGTGAGAAGAACAGACATGCAATGACTCTAGTTGTGGTTCATGAAAAGAACACACTTCCAATGACACTGGTGGATCCTTATGTGGTTTGTGAGAGGAACACACATGCAATCAAACTAGATGTGGTTCATGAGAAAAGCACACATGCAATGACACTAGTGGATCAATGTGTGGTTCATGAGAGGAACACACATGCAATGACAATGGGTGTGGTTCATGAAAAGAACACTCATCCAATGACACTTGTGGATCCTTATGTGGTTTGTGATAAGAACACACATGCAATCACACTGGGTGGATCCATATGTGGTTTATGAGAAGAACACACATGGGTGATATGTGGTTTGTGAAAAGAACACACATGCAATGAATCTAACTGTGGTTAGTGAATAGAGCAGACATGCAATGACACTGGTGGATCCATGTGTGGTTTGTGAGAAGAACACACACTCAATGACACTGGCTGTGGTTCATGAAAAGAACAAACATGCAATGATACTGGTGGATCCATGTGTGGTTTGTGAGAAGAACAGACATGCAATGACTCTAGTTGTGGTTCATGAAAAGAACACACTTCCAATGACACTGGTGGATCCTTATGTGGTTTGTGAGAGGAACACACATGCAATCAAACTAGATGTGGTTCATGAGAAAAGCACACATGCAATGACACTAGTGGATCAATGTGTGGTTCATGAGAGGAACACACATGCAATGACAATGGGTGTGGTTCATGAAAAGAACACTCATCCAATGACACTTGTGGATCCTTATGTGGTTTGTGATAAGAACACACATGCAATCACACTGGGTGGATCCATATGTGGTTTATGAGAAGAACACACATGGGTGATATGTGGTTTGTGAAAAGAACACACATGCAATGAATCTAACTGTGGTTAGTGAATAGAGCAGACATGCAATGACACTGGTGGATCCATGTGTGGTTTGTGAGAAGAACACACACTCAATGACACTGGCTGTGGTTCATGAAAAGAACAAACATGCAATGATACTGGTGGATCCATGTGTGGTTTGTGAGAAGAACAGACATGCAATGACTCTAGTTGTGGTTCATGAAAAGAACACACTTCCAATGACACTGGTGGATCCTTATGTGGTTTGTGAGAGGAACACACATGCAATCAAACTAGATGTGGTTCATGAGAAAAGCACACATGCAATGACACTAGTGGATCAATGTGTGGTTCATGAGAGGAACACACATGCAATGACAATGGGTGTGGTTCATGAAAAGAACACTCATCCAATGACACTTGTGGATCCTTATGTGGTTTGTGATAAGAACACACATGCAATCACACTGGGTGGATCCATATGTGGTTTATGAGAAGAACACACATGGGTGATATGTGGTTTGTGAAAAGAACACACATGCAATGAATCTAACTGTGGTTAGTGAATAGAGCAGACATGCAATGACACTGGTGGATCCATGTGTGGTTTGTGAGAAGAACACACACTCAATGACACTGGCTGTGGTTCATGAAAAGAACAAACATGCAATGATACTGGTGGATCCATGTGTGGTTTGTGAGAAGAACAGACATGCAATGACTCTAGTTGTGGTTCATGAAAAGAACACACTTCCAATGACACCGGTGGATCCTTATGTGGTTTGTGAGAGGAACACACATGCAATCAAACTAGATGTGGTTCATGAGAAAAGCACACATGCAATGACACTAGTGGATCAATGTGTGGTTCATGAGAGGAACACACATGCAATGACAATGGGTGTGGTTCATGAAAAGAACACTCATCCAATGACACTTGTGGATCCTTATGTGGTTTGTGATAAGAACACACATGCAATCACACTGGGTGGATCCATATGTGGTTTATGAGAAGAACACACATGGGTGATATGTGGTTTGTGAAAAGAACACACATGCAATGAATCTAACTGTGGTTAGTGAATAGAGCAGACATGCAATGACACTGGTGGATCCATGTGTGGTTTGTGAGAAGAACACACACTCAATGACACTGGCTGTGGTTCATGAAAAGAACAAACATGCAATGATACTGGTGGATCCATGTGTGGTTTGTGAGAAGAACAGACATGCAATGACTCTAGTTGTGGTTCATGAAAAGAACACACTTCCAATGACACTGGTGGATCCTTATGTGGTTTGTGAGAGGAACACACATGCAATCAAACTAGATGTGGTTCATGAGAAAAGCACACATGCAATGACACTAGTGGATCAATGTGTGGTTCATGAGAGGAACACACATGCAATGACAATGGGTGTGGTTCATGAAAAGAACACTCATCCAATGACACTTGTGGATCCTTATGTGGTTTGTGATAAGAACACACATGCAATCACACTGGGTGGATCCATATGTGGTTTATGAGAAGAACACACATGGGTGATATGTGGTTTGTGAAAAGAACACACATGCAATGAATCTAACTGTGGTTAGTGAATAGAGCAGACATGCAATGACACTGGTGGATCCATGTGTGGTTTGTGAGAAGAACACACACTCAATGACACTGGCTGTGGTTCATGAAAAGAACAAACATGCAATGATACTGGTGGATCCATGTGTGGTTTGTGAGAAGAACAGACATGCAATGACTCTAGTTGTGGTTCATGAAAAGAACACACTTCCAATGACACTGGTGGATCCTTATGTGGTTTGTGAGAGGAACACACATGCAATCAAACTAGATGTGGTTCATGAGAAAAGCACACATGCAATGACACTAGTGGATCAATGTGTGGTTCATGAGAGGAACACACATGCAATGACAATGGGTGTGGTTCATGAAAAGAACACTCATCCAATGACACTTGTGGATCCTTATGTGGTTTGTGATAAGAACACACATGCAATCACACTGGGTGGATCCATATGTGGTTTATGAGAAGAACACACATGGGTGATATGTGGTTTGTGAAAAGAACACACATGCAATGAATCTAACTGTGGTTAGTGAATAGAGCAGACATGCAATGACACTGGTGGATCCATGTGTGGTTTGTGAGAAGAACACACACTCAATGACACTGGCTGTGGTTCATGAAAAGAACAAACATGCAATGATACTGGTGGATCCATGTGTGGTTTGTGAGAAGAACAGACATGCAATGACTCTAGTTGTGGTTCATGAAAAGAACACACTTCCAATGACACCGGTGGATCCTTATGTGGTTTGTGAGAGGAACACACATGCAATCAAACTAGATGTGGTTCATGAGAAAAGCACACATGCAATGACACTAGTGGATCAATGTGTGGTTCATGAGAGGAACACACATGCAATGACAATGGGTGTGGTTCATGAAAAGAACACTCATCCAATGACACTTGTGGATCCTTATGTGGTTTGTGATAAGAACACACATGCAATCACACTGGGTGGATCCATATGTGGTTTATGAGAAGAACACACATGGGTGATATGTGGTTTGTGAAAAGAACACACATGCAATGAATCTAACTGTGGTTAGTGAATAGAGCAGACATGCAATGACACTGGTGGATCCATGTGTGGTTTGTGAGAAGAACACACACTCAATGACACTGGCTGTGGTTCATGAAAAGAACAAACATGCAATGATACTGGTGGATCCATGTGTGGTTTGTGAGAAGAACAGACATGCAATGACTCTAGTTGTGGTTCATGAAAAGAACACACTTCCAATGACACTGGTGGATCCTTATGTGGTTTGTGAGAGGAACACACATGCAATCAAACTAGATGTGGTTCATGAGAAAAGCACACATGCAATGACACTAGTGGATCAATGTGTGGTTCATGAGAGGAACACACATGCAATGACAATGGGTGTGGTTCATGAAAAGAACACTCATCCAATGACACTTGTGGATCCTTATGTGGTTTGTGATAAGAACACACATGCAATCACACTGGGTGGATCCATATGTGGTTTATGAGAAGAACACACATGGGTGATATGTGGTTTGTGAAAAGAACACACATGCAATGAATCTAACTGTGGTTAGTGAATAGAGCAGACATGCAATGACACTGGTGGATCCATGTGTGGTTTGTGAGAAGAACACACACTCAATGACACTGGCTGTGGTTCATGAAAAGAACAAACATGCAATGATACTGGTGGATCCATGTGTGGTTTGTGAGAAGAACAGACATGCAATGACTCTAGTTGTGGTTCATGAAAAGAACACACTTCCAATGACACTGGTGGATCCTTATGTGGTTTGTGAGAGGAACACACATGCAATCAAACTAGATGTGGTTCATGAGAAAAGCACACATGCAATGACACTAGTGGATCAATGTGTGGTTCATGAGAGGAACACACATGCAATGACAATGGGTGTGGTTCATGAAAAGAACACTCATCCAATGACACTTGTGGATCCTTATGTGGTTTGTGATAAGAACACACATGCAATCACACTGGGTGGATCCATATGTGGTTTATGAGAAGAACACACATGGGTGATATGTGGTTTGTGAAAAGAACACACATGCAATGAATCTAACTGTGGTTAGTGAATAGAGCAGACATGCAATGACACTGGTGGATCCATGTGTGGTTTGTGAGAAGAACACACACTCAATGACACTGGCTGTGGTTCATGAAAAGAACAAACATGCAATGATACTGGTGGATCCATGTGTGGTTTGTGAGAAGAACAGACATGCAATGACTCTAGTTGTGGTTCATGAAAAGAACACACTTCCAATGACACCTGGTGGATCCTTATGTGGTTTGTGAGAGGAACACACATGCAATCAAACTAGATGTGGTTCATGAGAAAAGCACACATGCAATGACACTAGTGGATCAATGTGTGGTTCATGAGAGGAACACACATGCAATGACAATGGGTGTGGTTCATGAAAAGAACACTCATCCAATGACACTTGTGGATCCTTATGTGGTTTGTGATAAGAACACACATGCAATCACACTGGGTGGATCCATATGTGGTTTATGAGAAGAACACACATGGGTGATATGTGGTTTGTGAAAAGAACACACATGCAATGAATCTAACTGTGGTTAGTGAATAGAGCAGACATGCAATGACACTGGTGGATCCATGTGTGGTTTGTGAGAAGAACACACACTCAATGACACTGGCTGTGGTTCATGAAAAGAACAAACATGCAATGATACTGGTGGATCCATGTGTGGTTTGTGAGAAGAACAGACATGCAATGACTCTAGTTGTGGTTCATGAAAAGAACACACTTCCAATGACACCTGGTGGATCCTTATGTGGTTTGTGAGAGGAACACACATGCAATCAAACTAGATGTGGTTCATGAGAAAAGCACACATGCAATGACACTAGTGGATCAATGTGTGGTTCATGAGAGGAACACACATGCAATGACAATGGGTGTGGTTCATGAAAAGAACACTCATCCAATGACACTTGTGGATCCTTATGTGGTTTGTGATAAGAACACACATGCAATCACACTGGGTGGATCCATATGTGGTTTATGAGAAGAACACACATGGGTGATATGTGGTTTGTGAAAAGAACACACATGCAATGAATCTAACTGTGGTTAGTGAATAGAGCAGACATGCAATGACACTGGTGGATCCATGTGTGGTTTGTGAGAAGAACACACACTCAATGACACTGGCTGTGGTTCATGAAAAGAACAAACATGCAATGATACTGGTGGATCCATGTGTGGTTTGTGAGAAGAACAGACATGCAATGACTCTAGTTGTGGTTCATGAAAAGAACACACTTCCAATGACACTGGTGGATCCTTATGTGGTTTGTGAGAGGAACACACATGCAATCAAACTAGATGTGGTTCATGAGAAAAGCACACATGCAATGACACTAGTGGATCAATGTGTGGTTCATGAGAGGAACACACATGCAATGACAATGGGTGTGGTTCATGAAAAGAACACTCATCCAATGACACTTGTGGATCCTTATGTGGTTTGTGATAAGAACACACATGCAATCACACTGGGTGGATCCATATGTGGTTTATGAGAAGAACACACATGGGTGATATGTGGTTTGTGAAAAGAACACACATGCAATGAATCTAACTGTGGTTAGTGAATAGAGCAGACATGCAATGACACTGGTGGATCCATGTGTGGTTTGTGAGAAGAACACACACTCAATGACACTGGCTGTGGTTCATGAAAAGAACAAACATGCAATGATACTGGTGGATCCATGTGTGGTTTGTGAGAAGAACAGACATGCAATGACTCTAGTTGTGGTTCATGAAAAGAACACACTTCCAATGACACCGGTGGATCCTTATGTGGTTTGTGAGAGGAACACACATGCAATCAAACTAGATGTGGTTCATGAGAAAAGCACACATGCAATGACACTAGTGGATCAATGTGTGGTTCATGAGAGGAACACACATGCAATGACAATGGGTGTGGTTCATGAAAAGAACACTCATCCAATGACACTTGTGGATCCTTATGTGGTTTGTGATAAGAACACACATGCAATCACACTGGGTGGATCCATATGTGGTTTATGAGAAGAACACACATGGGTGATATGTGGTTTGTGAAAAGAACACACATGCAATGAATCTAACTGTGGTTAGTGAATAGAGCAGACATGCAATGACACTGGTGGATCCATGTGTGGTTTGTGAGAAGAACACACACTCAATGACACTGGCTGTGGTTCATGAAAAGAACAAACATGCAATGATACTGGTGGATCCATGTGTGGTTTGTGAGAAGAACAGACATGCAATGACTCTAGTTGTGGTTCATGAAAAGAACACACTTCCAATGACACCTGGTGGATCCTTATGTGGTTTGTGAGAGGAACACACATGCAATCAAACTAGATGTGGTTCATGAGAAAAGCACACATGCAATGACACTAGTGGATCAATGTGTGGTTCATGAGAGGAACACACATGCAATGACAATGGGTGTGGTTCATGAAAAGAACACTCATCCAATGACACTTGTGGATCCTTATGTGGTTTGTGATAAGAACACACATGCAATCACACTGGGTGGATCCATATGTGGTTTATGAGAAGAACACACATGGGTGATATGTGGTTTGTGAAAAGAACACACATGCAATGAATCTAACTGTGGTTAGTGAATAGAGCAGACATGCAATGACACTGGTGGATCCATGTGTGGTTTGTGAGAAGAACACACACTCAATGACACTGGCTGTGGTTCATGAAAAGAACAAACATGCAATGATACTGGTGGATCCATGTGTGGTTTGTGAGAAGAACAGACATGCAATGACTCTAGTTGTGGTTCATGAAAAGAACACACTTCCAATGACACTGGTGGATCCTTATGTGGTTTGTGAGAGGAACACACATGCAATCAAACTAGATGTGGTTCATGAGAAAAGCACACATGCAATGACACTAGTGGATCAATGTGTGGTTCATGAGAGGAACACACATGCAATGACAATGGGTGTGGTTCATGAAAAGAACACTCATCCAATGACACTTGTGGATCCTTATGTGGTTTGTGATAAGAACACACATGCAATCACACTGGGTGGATCCATATGTGGTTTATGAGAAGAACACACATGGGTGATATGTGGTTTGTGAAAAGAACACACATGCAATGAATCTAACTGTGGTTAGTGAATAGAGCAGACATGCAATGACACTGGTGGATCCATGTGTGGTTTGTGAGAAGAACACACACTCAATGACACTGGCTGTGGTTCATGAAAAGAACAAACATGCAATGATACTGGTGGATCCATGTGTGGTTTGTGAGAAGAACAGACATGCAATGACTCTAGTTGTGGTTCATGAAAAGAACACACTTCCAATGACACCGGTGGATCCTTATGTGGTTTGTGAGAGGAACACACATGCAATCAAACTAGATGTGGTTCATGAGAAAAGCACACATGCAATGACACTAGTGGATCAATGTGTGGTTCATGAGAGGAACACACATGCAATGACAATGGGTGTGGTTCATGAAAAGAACACTCATCCAATGACACTTGTGGATCCTTATGTGGTTTGTGATAAGAACACACATGCAATCACACTGGGTGGATCCATATGTGGTTTATGAGAAGAACACACATGGGTGATATGTGGTTTGTGAAAAGAACACACATGCAATGAATCTAACTGTGGTTAGTGAATAGAGCAGACATGCAATGACACTGGTGGATCCATGTGTGGTTTGTGAGAAGAACACACACTCAATGACACTGGCTGTGGTTCATGAAAAGAACAAACATGCAATGATACTGGTGGATCCATGTGTGGTTTGTGAGAAGAACAGACATGCAATGACTCTAGTTGTGGTTCATGAAAAGAACACACTTCCAATGACACCGGTGGATCCTTATGTGGTTTGTGAGAGGAACACACATGCAATCAAACTAGATGTGGTTCATGAGAAAAGCACACATGCAATGACACTAGTGGATCAATGTGTGGTTCATGAGAGGAACACACATGCAATGACAATGGGTGTGGTTCATGAAAAGAACACTCATCCAATGACACTTGTGGATCCTTATGTGGTTTGTGATAAGAACACACATGCAATCACACTGGGTGGATCCATATGTGGTTTATGAGAAGAACACACATGGGTGATATGTGGTTTGTGAAAAGAACACACATGCAATGAATCTAACTGTGGTTAGTGAATAGAGCAGACATGCAATGACACTGGTGGATCCATGTGTGGTTTGTGAGAAGAACACACACTCAATGACACTGGCTGTGGTTCATGAAAAGAACAAACATGCAATGATACTGGTGGATCCATGTGTGGTTTGTGAGAAGAACAGACATGCAATGACTCTAGTTGTGGTTCATGAAAAGAACACACTTCCAATGACACCGGTGGATCCTTATGTGGTTTGTGAGAGGAACACACATGCAATCAAACTAGATGTGGTTCATGAGAAAAGCACACATGCAATGACACTAGTGGATCAATGTGTGGTTCATGAGAGGAACACACATGCAATGACAATGGGTGTGGTTCATGAAAAGAACACTCATCCAATGACACTTGTGGATCCTTATGTGGTTTGTGATAAGAACACACATGCAATCACACTGGGTGGATCCATATGTGGTTTATGAGAAGAACACACATGGGTGATATGTGGTTTGTGAAAAGAACACACATGCAATGAATCTAACTGTGGTTAGTGAATAGAGCAGACATGCAATGACACTGGTGGATCCATGTGTGGTTTGTGAGAAGAACACACACTCAATGACACTGGCTGTGGTTCATGAAAAGAACAAACATGCAATGATACTGGTGGATCCATGTGTGGTTTGTGAGAAGAACAGACATGCAATGACTCTAGTTGTGGTTCATGAAAAGAACACACTTCCAATGACACCTGGTGGATCCTTATGTGGTTTGTGAGAGGAACACACATGCAATCAAACTAGATGTGGTTCATGAGAAAAGCACACATGCAATGACACTAGTGGATCAATGTGTGGTTCATGAGAGGAACACACATGCAATGACAATGGGTGTGGTTCATGAAAAGAACACTCATCCAATGACACTTGTGGATCCTTATGTGGTTTGTGATAAGAACACACATGCAATCACACTGGGTGGATCCATATGTGGTTTATGAGAAGAACACACATGGGTGATATGTGGTTTGTGAAAAGAACACACATGCAATGAATCTAACTGTGGTTAGTGAATAGAGCAGACATGCAATGACACTGGTGGATCCATGTGTGGTTTGTGAGAAGAACACACACTCAATGACACTGGCTGTGGTTCATGAAAAGAACAAACATGCAATGATACTGGTGGATCCATGTGTGGTTTGTGAGAAGAACAGACATGCAATGACTCTAGTTGTGGTTCATGAAAAGAACACACTTCCAATGACACTGGTGGATCCTTATGTGGTTTGTGAGAGGAACACACATGCAATCAAACTAGATGTGGTTCATGAGAAAAGCACACATGCAATGACACTAGTGGATCAATGTGTGGTTCATGAGAGGAACACACATGCAATGACAATGGGTGTGGTTCATGAAAAGAACACTCATCCAATGACACTTGTGGATCCTTATGTGGTTTGTGATAAGAACACACATGCAATCACACTGGGTGGATCCATATGTGGTTTATGAGAAGAACACACATGGGTGATATGTGGTTTGTGAAAAGAACACACATGCAATGAATCTAACTGTGGTTAGTGAATAGAGCAGACATGCAATGACACTGGTGGATCCATGTGTGGTTTGTGAGAAGAACACACACTCAATGACACTGGCTGTGGTTCATGAAAAGAACAAACATGCAATGATACTGGTGGATCCATGTGTGGTTTGTGAGAAGAACAGACATGCAATGACTCTAGTTGTGGTTCATGAAAAGAACACACTTCCAATGACACCGGTGGATCCTTATGTGGTTTGTGAGAGGAACACACATGCAATCAAACTAGATGTGGTTCATGAGAAAAGCACACATGCAATGACACTAGTGGATCAATGTGTGGTTCATGAGAGGAACACACATGCAATGACAATGGGTGTGGTTCATGAAAAGAACACTCATCCAATGACACTTGTGGATCCTTATGTGGTTTGTGATAAGAACACACATGCAATCACACTGGGTGGATCCATATGTGGTTTATGAGAAGAACACACATGGGTGATATGTGGTTTGTGAAAAGAACACACATGCAATGAATCTAACTGTGGTTAGTGAATAGAGCAGACATGCAATGACACTGGTGGATCCATGTGTGGTTTGTGAGAAGAACACACACTCAATGACACTGGCTGTGGTTCATGAAAAGAACAAACATGCAATGATACTGGTGGATCCATGTGTGGTTTGTGAGAAGAACAGACATGCAATGACTCTAGTTGTGGTTCATGAAAAGAACACACTTCCAATGACACCTGGTGGATCCTTATGTGGTTTGTGAGAGGAACACACATGCAATCAAACTAGATGTGGTTCATGAGAAAAGCACACATGCAATGACACTAGTGGATCAATGTGTGGTTCATGAGAGGAACACACATGCAATGACAATGGGTGTGGTTCATGAAAAGAACACTCATCCAATGACACTTGTGGATCCTTATGTGGTTTGTGATAAGAACACACATGCAATCACACTGGGTGGATCCATATGTGGTTTATGAGAAGAACACACATGGGTGATATGTGGTTTGTGAAAAGAACACACATGCAATGAATCTAACTGTGGTTAGTGAATAGAGCAGACATGCAATGACACTGGTGGATCCATGTGTGGTTTGTGAGAAGAACACACACTCAATGACACTGGCTGTGGTTCATGAAAAGAACAAACATGCAATGATACTGGTGGATCCATGTGTGGTTTGTGAGAAGAACAGACATGCAATGACTCTAGTTGTGGTTCATGAAAAGAACACACTTCCAATGACACCGGTGGATCCTTATGTGGTTTGTGAGAGGAACACACATGCAATCAAACTAGATGTGGTTCATGAGAAAAGCACACATGCAATGACACTAGTGGATCAATGTGTGGTTCATGAGAGGAACACACATGCAATGACAATGGGTGTGGTTCATGAAAAGAACACTCATCCAATGACACTTGTGGATCCTTATGTGGTTTGTGATAAGAACACACATGCAATCACACTGGGTGGATCCATATGTGGTTTATGAGAAGAACACACATGGGTGATATGTGGTTTGTGAAAAGAACACACATGCAATGAATCTAACTGTGGTTAGTGAATAGAGCAGACATGCAATGACACTGGTGGATCCATGTGTGGTTTGTGAGAAGAACACACACTCAATGACACTGGCTGTGGTTCATGAAAAGAACAAACATGCAATGATACTGGTGGATCCATGTGTGGTTTGTGAGAAGAACAGACATGCAATGACTCTAGTTGTGGTTCATGAAAAGAACACACTTCCAATGACACTGGTGGATCCTTATGTGGTTTGTGAGAGGAACACACATGCAATCAAACTAGATGTGGTTCATGAGAAAAGCACACATGCAATGACACTAGTGGATCAATGTGTGGTTCATGAGAGGAACACACATGCAATGACAATGGGTGTGGTTCATGAAAAGAACACTCATCCAATGACACTTGTGGATCCTTATGTGGTTTGTGATAAGAACACACATGCAATCACACTGGGTGGATCCATATGTGGTTTATGAGAAGAACACACATGGGTGATATGTGGTTTGTGAAAAGAACACACATGCAATGAATCTAACTGTGGTTAGTGAATAGAGCAGACATGCAATGACACTGGTGGATCCATGTGTGGTTTGTGAGAAGAACACACACTCAATGACACTGGCTGTGGTTCATGAAAAGAACAAACATGCAATGATACTGGTGGATCCATGTGTGGTTTGTGAGAAGAACAGACATGCAATGACTCTAGTTGTGGTTCATGAAAAGAACACACTTCCAATGACACTGGTGGATCCTTATGTGGTTTGTGAGAGGAACACACATGCAATCAAACTAGATGTGGTTCATGAGAAAAGCACACATGCAATGACACTAGTGGATCAATGTGTGGTTCATGAGAGGAACACACATGCAATGACAATGGGTGTGGTTCATGAAAAGAACACTCATCCAATGACACTTGTGGATCCTTATGTGGTTTGTGATAAGAACACACATGCAATCACACTGGGTGGATCCATATGTGGTTTATGAGAAGAACACACATGGGTGATATGTGGTTTGTGAAAAGAACACACATGCAATGAATCTAACTGTGGTTAGTGAATAGAGCAGACATGCAATGACACTGGTGGATCCATGTGTGGTTTGTGAGAAGAACACACACTCAATGACACTGGCTGTGGTTCATGAAAAGAACAAACATGCAATGATACTGGTGGATCCATGTGTGGTTTGTGAGAAGAACAGACATGCAATGACTCTAGTTGTGGTTCATGAAAAGAACACACTTCCAATGACACCGGTGGATCCTTATGTGGTTTGTGAGAGGAACACACATGCAATCAAACTAGATGTGGTTCATGAGAAAAGCACACATGCAATGACACTAGTGGATCAATGTGTGGTTCATGAGAGGAACACACATGCAATGACAATGGGTGTGGTTCATGAAAAGAACACTCATCCAATGACACTTGTGGATCCTTATGTGGTTTGTGATAAGAACACACATGCAATCACACTGGGTGGATCCATATGTGGTTTATGAGAAGAACACACATGGGTGATATGTGGTTTGTGAAAAGAACACACATGCAATGAATCTAACTGTGGTTAGTGAATAGAGCAGACATGCAATGACACTGGTGGATCCATGTGTGGTTTGTGAGAAGAACACACACTCAATGACACTGGCTGTGGTTCATGAAAAGAACAAACATGCAATGATACTGGTGGATCCATGTGTGGTTTGTGAGAAGAACAGACATGCAATGACTCTAGTTGTGGTTCATGAAAAGAACACACTTCCAATGACACCGGTGGATCCTTATGTGGTTTGTGAGAGGAACACACATGCAATCAAACTAGATGTGGTTCATGAGAAAAGCACACATGCAATGACACTAGTGGATCAATGTGTGGTTCATGAGAGGAACACACATGCAATGACAATGGGTGTGGTTCATGAAAAGAACACTCATCCAATGACACTTGTGGATCCTTATGTGGTTTGTGATAAGAACACACATGCAATCACACTGGGTGGATCCATATGTGGTTTATGAGAAGAACACACATGGGTGATATGTGGTTTGTGAAAAGAACACACATGCAATGAATCTAACTGTGGTTAGTGAATAGAGCAGACATGCAATGACACTGGTGGATCCATGTGTGGTTTGTGAGAAGAACACACACTCAATGACACTGGCTGTGGTTCATGAAAAGAACAAACATGCAATGATACTGGTGGATCCATGTGTGGTTTGTGAGAAGAACAGACATGCAATGACTCTAGTTGTGGTTCATGAAAAGAACACACTTCCAATGACACCGGTGGATCCTTATGTGGTTTGTGAGAGGAACACACATGCAATCAAACTAGATGTGGTTCATGAGAAAAGCACACATGCAATGACACTAGTGGATCAATGTGTGGTTCATGAGAGGAACACACATGCAATGACAATGGGTGTGGTTCATGAAAAGAACACTCATCCAATGACACTTGTGGATCCTTATGTGGTTTGTGATAAGAACACACATGCAATCACACTGGGTGGATCCATATGTGGTTTATGAGAAGAACACACATGGGTGATATGTGGTTTGTGAAAAGAACACACATGCAATGAATCTAACTGTGGTTAGTGAATAGAGCAGACATGCAATGACACTGGTGGATCCATGTGTGGTTTGTGAGAAGAACACACACTCAATGACACTGGCTGTGGTTCATGAAAAGAACAAACATGCAATGATACTGGTGGATCCATGTGTGGTTTGTGAGAAGAACAGACATGCAATGACTCTAGTTGTGGTTCATGAAAAGAACACACTTCCAATGACACTGGTGGATCCTTATGTGGTTTGTGAGAGGAACACACATGCAATCAAACTAGATGTGGTTCATGAGAAAAGCACACATGCAATGACACTAGTGGATCAATGTGTGGTTCATGAGAGGAACACACATGCAATGACAATGGGTGTGGTTCATGAAAAGAACACTCATCCAATGACACTTGTGGATCCTTATGTGGTTTGTGATAAGAACACACATGCAATCACACTGGGTGGATCCATATGTGGTTTATGAGAAGAACACACATGGGTGATATGTGGTTTGTGAAAAGAACACACATGCAATGAATCTAACTGTGGTTAGTGAATAGAGCAGACATGCAATGACACTGGTGGATCCATGTGTGGTTTGTGAGAAGAACACACACTCAATGACACTGGCTGTGGTTCATGAAAAGAACAAACATGCAATGATACTGGTGGATCCATGTGTGGTTTGTGAGAAGAACAGACATGCAATGACTCTAGTTGTGGTTCATGAAAAGAACACACTTCCAATGACACCGGTGGATCCTTATGTGGTTTGTGAGAGGAACACACATGCAATCAAACTAGATGTGGTTCATGAGAAAAGCACACATGCAATGACACTAGTGGATCAATGTGTGGTTCATGAGAGGAACACACATGCAATGACAATGGGTGTGGTTCATGAAAAGAACACTCATCCAATGACACTTGTGGATCCTTATGTGGTTTGTGATAAGAACACACATGCAATCACACTGGGTGGATCCATATGTGGTTTATGAGAAGAACACACATGGGTGATATGTGGTTTGTGAAAAGAACACACATGCAATGAATCTAACTGTGGTTAGTGAATAGAGCAGACATGCAATGACACTGGTGGATCCATGTGTGGTTTGTGAGAAGAACACACACTCAATGACACTGGCTGTGGTTCATGAAAAGAACAAACATGCAATGATACTGGTGGATCCATGTGTGGTTTGTGAGAAGAACAGACATGCAATGACTCTAGTTGTGGTTCATGAAAAGAACACACTTCCAATGACACCTGGTGGATCCTTATGTGGTTTGTGAGAGGAACACACATGCAATCAAACTAGATGTGGTTCATGAGAAAAGCACACATGCAATGACACTAGTGGATCAATGTGTGGTTCATGAGAGGAACACACATGCAATGACAATGGGTGTGGTTCATGAAAAGAACACTCATCCAATGACACTTGTGGATCCTTATGTGGTTTGTGATAAGAACACACATGCAATCACACTGGGTGGATCCATATGTGGTTTATGAGAAGAACACACATGGGTGATATGTGGTTTGTGAAAAGAACACACATGCAATGAATCTAACTGTGGTTAGTGAATAGAGCAGACATGCAATGACACTGGTGGATCCATGTGTGGTTTGTGAGAAGAACACACACTCAATGACACTGGCTGTGGTTCATGAAAAGAACAAACATGCAATGATACTGGTGGATCCATGTGTGGTTTGTGAGAAGAACAGACATGCAATGACTCTAGTTGTGGTTCATGAAAAGAACACACTTCCAATGACACCTGGTGGATCCTTATGTGGTTTGTGAGAGGAACACACATGCAATCAAACTAGATGTGGTTCATGAGAAAAGCACACATGCAATGACACTAGTGGATCAATGTGTGGTTCATGAGAGGAACACACATGCAATGACAATGGGTGTGGTTCATGAAAAGAACACTCATCCAATGACACTTGTGGATCCTTATGTGGTTTGTGATAAGAACACACATGCAATCACACTGGGTGGATCCATATGTGGTTTATGAGAAGAACACACATGGGTGATATGTGGTTTGTGAAAAGAACACACATGCAATGAATCTAACTGTGGTTAGTGAATAGAGCAGACATGCAATGACACTGGTGGATCCATGTGTGGTTTGTGAGAAGAACACACACTCAATGACACTGGCTGTGGTTCATGAAAAGAACAAACATGCAATGATACTGGTGGATCCATGTGTGGTTTGTGAGAAGAACAGACATGCAATGACTCTAGTTGTGGTTCATGAAAAGAACACACTTCCAATGACACCGGTGGATCCTTATGTGGTTTGTGAGAGGAACACACATGCAATCAAACTAGATGTGGTTCATGAGAAAAGCACACATGCAATGACACTAGTGGATCAATGTGTGGTTCATGAGAGGAACACACATGCAATGACAATGGGTGTGGTTCATGAAAAGAACACTCATCCAATGACACTTGTGGATCCTTATGTGGTTTGTGATAAGAACACACATGCAATCACACTGGGTGGATCCATATGTGGTTTATGAGAAGAACACACATGGGTGATATGTGGTTTGTGAAAAGAACACACATGCAATGAATCTAACTGTGGTTAGTGAATAGAGCAGACATGCAATGACACTGGTGGATCCATGTGTGGTTTGTGAGAAGAACACACACTCAATGACACTGGCTGTGGTTCATGAAAAGAACAAACATGCAATGATACTGGTGGATCCATGTGTGGTTTGTGAGAAGAACAGACATGCAATGACTCTAGTTGTGGTTCATGAAAAGAACACACTTCCAATGACACCTGGTGGATCCTTATGTGGTTTGTGAGAGGAACACACATGCAATCAAACTAGATGTGGTTCATGAGAAAAGCACACATGCAATGACACTAGTGGATCAATGTGTGGTTCATGAGAGGAACACACATGCAATGACAATGGGTGTGGTTCATGAAAAGAACACTCATCCAATGACACTTGTGGATCCTTATGTGGTTTGTGATAAGAACACACATGCAATCACACTGGGTGGATCCATATGTGGTTTATGAGAAGAACACACATGGGTGATATGTGGTTTGTGAAAAGAACACACATGCAATGAATCTAACTGTGGTTAGTGAATAGAGCAGACATGCAATGACACTGGTGGATCCATGTGTGGTTTGTGAGAAGAACACACACTCAATGACACTGGCTGTGGTTCATGAAAAGAACAAACATGCAATGATACTGGTGGATCCATGTGTGGTTTGTGAGAAGAACAGACATGCAATGACTCTAGTTGTGGTTCATGAAAAGAACACACTTCCAATGACACCGGTGGATCCTTATGTGGTTTGTGAGAGGAACACACATGCAATCAAACTAGATGTGGTTCATGAGAAAAGCACACATGCAATGACACTAGTGGATCAATGTGTGGTTCATGAGAGGAACACACATGCAATGACAATGGGTGTGGTTCATGAAAAGAACACTCATCCAATGACACTTGTGGATCCTTATGTGGTTTGTGATAAGAACACACATGCAATCACACTGGGTGGATCCATATGTGGTTTATGAGAAGAACACACATGGGTGATATGTGGTTTGTGAAAAGAACACACATGCAATGAATCTAACTGTGGTTAGTGAATAGAGCAGACATGCAATGACACTGGTGGATCCATGTGTGGTTTGTGAGAAGAACACACACTCAATGACACTGGCTGTGGTTCATGAAAAGAACAAACATGCAATGATACTGGTGGATCCATGTGTGGTTTGTGAGAAGAACAGACATGCAATGACTCTAGTTGTGGTTCATGAAAAGAACACACTTCCAATGACACCGGTGGATCCTTATGTGGTTTGTGAGAGGAACACACATGCAATCAAACTAGATGTGGTTCATGAGAAAAGCACACATGCAATGACACTAGTGGATCAATGTGTGGTTCATGAGAGGAACACACATGCAATGACAATGGGTGTGGTTCATGAAAAGAACACTCATCCAATGACACTTGTGGATCCTTATGTGGTTTGTGATAAGAACACACATGCAATCACACTGGGTGGATCCATATGTGGTTTATGAGAAGAACACACATGGGTGATATGTGGTTTGTGAAAAGAACACACATGCAATGAATCTAACTGTGGTTAGTGAATAGAGCAGACATGCAATGACACTGGTGGATCCATGTGTGGTTTGTGAGAAGAACACACACTCAATGACACTGGCTGTGGTTCATGAAAAGAACAAACATGCAATGATACTGGTGGATCCATGTGTGGTTTGTGAGAAGAACAGACATGCAATGACTCTAGTTGTGGTTCATGAAAAGAACACACTTCCAATGACACCGGTGGATCCTTATGTGGTTTGTGAGAGGAACACACATGCAATCAAACTAGATGTGGTTCATGAGAAAAGCACACATGCAATGACACTAGTGGATCAATGTGTGGTTCATGAGAGGAACACACATGCAATGACAATGGGTGTGGTTCATGAAAAGAACACTCATCCAATGACACTTGTGGATCCTTATGTGGTTTGTGATAAGAACACACATGCAATCACACTGGGTGGATCCATATGTGGTTTATGAGAAGAACACACATGGGTGATATGTGGTTTGTGAAAAGAACACACATGCAATGAATCTAACTGTGGTTAGTGAATAGAGCAGACATGCAATGACACTGGTGGATCCATGTGTGGTTTGTGAGAAGAACACACACTCAATGACACTGGCTGTGGTTCATGAAAAGAACAAACATGCAATGATACTGGTGGATCCATGTGTGGTTTGTGAGAAGAACAGACATGCAATGACTCTAGTTGTGGTTCATGAAAAGAACACACTTCCAATGACACCGGTGGATCCTTATGTGGTTTGTGAGAGGAACACACATGCAATCAAACTAGATGTGGTTCATGAGAAAAGCACACATGCAATGACACTAGTGGATCAATGTGTGGTTCATGAGAGGAACACACATGCAATGACAATGGGTGTGGTTCATGAAAAGAACACTCATCCAATGACACTTGTGGATCCTTATGTGGTTTGTGATAAGAACACACATGCAATCACACTGGGTGGATCCATATGTGGTTTATGAGAAGAACACACATGGGTGATATGTGGTTTGTGAAAAGAACACACATGCAATGAATCTAACTGTGGTTAGTGAATAGAGCAGACATGCAATGACACTGGTGGATCCATGTGTGGTTTGTGAGAAGAACACACACTCAATGACACTGGCTGTGGTTCATGAAAAGAACAAACATGCAATGATACTGGTGGATCCATGTGTGGTTTGTGAGAAGAACAGACATGCAATGACTCTAGTTGTGGTTCATGAAAAGAACACACTTCCAATGACACCGGTGGATCCTTATGTGGTTTGTGAGAGGAACACACATGCAATCAAACTAGATGTGGTTCATGAGAAAAGCACACATGCAATGACACTAGTGGATCAATGTGTGGTTCATGAGAGGAACACACATGCAATGACAATGGGTGTGGTTCATGAAAAGAACACTCATCCAATGACACTTGTGGATCCTTATGTGGTTTGTGATAAGAACACACATGCAATCACACTGGGTGGATCCATATGTGGTTTATGAGAAGAACACACATGGGTGATATGTGGTTTGTGAAAAGAACACACATGCAATGAATCTAACTGTGGTTAGTGAATAGAGCAGACATGCAATGACACTGGTGGATCCATGTGTGGTTTGTGAGAAGAACACACACTCAATGACACTGGCTGTGGTTCATGAAAAGAACAAACATGCAATGATACTGGTGGATCCATGTGTGGTTTGTGAGAAGAACAGACATGCAATGACTCTAGTTGTGGTTCATGAAAAGAACACACTTCCAATGACACCTGGTGGATCCTTATGTGGTTTGTGAGAGGAACACACATGCAATCAAACTAGATGTGGTTCATGAGAAAAGCACACATGCAATGACACTAGTGGATCAATGTGTGGTTCATGAGAGGAACACACATGCAATGACAATGGGTGTGGTTCATGAAAAGAACACTCATCCAATGACACTTGTGGATCCTTATGTGGTTTGTGATAAGAACACACATGCAATCACACTGGGTGGATCCATATGTGGTTTATGAGAAGAACACACATGGGTGATATGTGGTTTGTGAAAAGAACACACATGCAATGAATCTAACTGTGGTTAGTGAATAGAGCAGACATGCAATGACACTGGTGGATCCATGTGTGGTTTGTGAGAAGAACACACACTCAATGACACTGGCTGTGGTTCATGAAAAGAACAAACATGCAATGATACTGGTGGATCCATGTGGGTTTGTGAGAAGAACAGACATGCAATGACTCTAGTTGTGGTTCATGAAAAGAACACACTTCCAATGACACCGGTGGATCCTTATGTGGTTTGTGAGAGGAACACACATGCAATCAAACTAGATGTGGTTCATGAGAAAAGCACACATGCAATGACACTAGTGGATCAATGTGTGGTTCATGAGAGGAACACACATGCAATGACAATGGGTGTGGTTCATGAAAAGAACACTCATCCAATGACACTTGTGGATCCTTATGTGGTTTGTGATAAGAACACACATGCAATCACACTGGGTGGATCCATATGTGGTTTATGAGAAGAACACACATGGGTGATATGTGGTTTGTGAAAAGAACACACATGCAATGAATCTAACTGTGGTTAGTGAATAGAGCAGACATGCAATGACACTGGTGGATCCATGTGTGGTTTGTGAGAAGAACACACACTCAATGACACTGGCTGTGGTTCATGAAAAGAACAAACATGCAATGATACTGGTGGATCCATGTGTGGTTTGTGAGAAGAACAGACATGCAATGACTCTAGTTGTGGTTCATGAAAAGAACACACTTCCAATGACACCGGTGGATCCTTATGTGGTTTGTGAGAGGAACACACATGCAATCAAACTAGATGTGGTTCATGAGAAAAGCACACATGCAATGACACTAGTGGATCAATGTGTGGTTCATGAGAGGAACACACATGCAATGACAATGGGTGTGGTTCATGAAAAGAACACTCATCCAATGACACTGTGGATCCTTATGTGGTTTGTGATAAGAACACACATGCAATCACACTGGGTGGATCCATATGTGGTTTATGAGAAGAACACACATGGGTGATATGTGGTTTGTGAAAAGAACACACATGCAATGAATCTAAACTGTGGTTAGTGAATAGAGCAGACATGCAATGACACTGGTGGATCCATGTGTGGTTTGTGAGAAGAACACACACTCAATGACACTGGCTGTGGTTCATGAAAAGAACAAACATGCAATGATACTGGTGGATCCATGTGTGGTTTGTGAGAAGAACAGACATGCAATGACTCTAGTTGTGGTTCATGAAAAGAACACACTTCCAATGACACCGGTGGATCCTTATGTGGTTTGTGAGAGGAACACACATGCAATCAAACTAGATGTGGTTCATGAGAAAAGCACACAATGCAATGACACTAGTGGATCAATGTGTGGTTCATGAGAGGAACACACATGCAATGACAATGGGTGTGGTTCATGAAAAGAACACTCATCCAATGACACTTGTGGATCCTTATGTGGTTTGTGATAAGAACACACATGCAATCACACTGGGTGGATCCATATGTGGTTTATGAGAAGAACACACATGGGTGATATGTGGTTTGTGAAAAGAACACACATGCAATGAATCTAACGGTGGTTAGTGAATAGAGCAGACATGCATGACACTGGTGGATCCATGTGTGGTTTGTGAGAAGAACACACACTCAATGACACTGGCTTGTGGTTCATGAAAGAACAAACTGCAATGATACTGGTGGATCCATGTGTGGTTTGTGAGAAGAACAGACATGCAATGACTCTAGTTGTGGTTCATGAAAAGAAACACACTTCCAATGACACCTGGTGGGATTCCTTATGTGGGTTTGTGAGAGGAACACACATGCAATCAAACGAGTATGTGGTTCATGAGAAAAGCACACAGCAATGACACTAGTGGATTCAATGTGTGGTTCATGAGAGGAACACCACATGCAATGACATGGGTGTGGGGTTCATGAAAAGAACCACTCATCCAATGAACACTGGTGGAATCCTTATGTGGTTGGGTGATTAAGAACACACATGCAATCACACTGGGTGGAATCCATATGGGGTATTATGAGAAGAACACACATGGGTGATAGTGGTTTGTGAAAAGAACCACACATGCAATGAATCTAACTGTGGTTAGTGAATAGAGCAGACATGCAATGACACTGGTGGATCCATGTGTGGTTTTTGAGAAGAACACACACTCAATGACACTGGCTGTGGTCATGAAAAGAACAAACATGCAATGATACTGTGGATCCATGTGTGGTTTGTGAGAAGAACAGACATGCAATGACTCTAGTTGTGGTTCATGAAAAGAAAACACTTCCAATGACACCGGTGGATCCTTATGTGTTGTTTGTGAGAGGAACACACATGCAATCAAACTAGATGTGGTTCATGAGAAAAGCACACATGCAATGACACTAGTGGATCAATGTGTGGTTCATGAGAGGAACACACATGCAATGACAATGGGTGTGGTTCATGAAAAGAACACTCATCCAATGACACTTGTGGATCCTTATGTGGTTTGTGATAAGAACAACACATGCAATCACACTGGGTGGATCCATATGTGGTTATGAGAAGAACACACATGGGTGATATGTGGTTTGTGAAAAGAACACACATGCAATGAATCTAACTGTGGTTAGTGAATAGAGCAGACATGCAATGACACTGGTGGATCCATGTGTGGTTTGTGAGAAGAACACACATCAATGACACGGCTGTGGTTCATGAAAAGAACAAACATGCCATGATACTGGTGGATCCATGTGTGGTTTGTGAGAAGAACAGACATGCAATGACTCTAGTTGTGGTTCATGAAAAGAACACACTTCCAATGACACCGGTGGATCCTATGTGGTTTGTGAGAGGAACACACATGCAATCAAACTAGATGTGGTTCATGAGAAAAGCACACATGCAATGACACTAGTGGATCAATGTGTGGTTCATGAGAGGAAACACACATGCAATGACAATGGGTGTGGTTCATGAAAAGAACACTCATCCAATGACACTTGTGGATCCTTATGTGGTTTGTGATAAGAACACACATGCAATCACACTGGGTGGATCCATATGTGGTTTAAGAAAGAACACACATGGGTGATATGTGGTTTGTGAAAAAACACACATGCAATGAATCTAACTGTGGTTAGTGAATAGAGCAGACATGCAATGACACTGGTGGATCCATGTGTGGTTTGTGAGAAGAACACACACTCAATGACACTGGCTGTGGTTCATGAAAAGAACAAACATGCAATGATACTGGTGGATCCATTGTTTGTGAGAAAGAACGAATGCAATGCATGACTCTAGTGTGGTTCATGAAAAAACACACTTCCAATGACACTGGTGGATCCTTATGTGGTTGTTGAGAGGAACACACATGCAATCAAACTAGATGTGGTTCATGAGAAAAGCACACATGCAATGACACTAGTGTGTGTGTGGTCATGAGAGGACACACATGCAATGACACAATGTGTGGTTTTGAAAAGAACACTCATCCAATGACACTTGTGGATCCTTATTTGTTTTGTGATAAGACACACATGCATTCACACTGGGTGGATCCATATGTGGTTTATGAGAAGAAAACACATGGGTGATATGTGGTTTGTGAAAAGAACACACATGCAATGAATCTAACTGTGGTTAGTGAAATAGAGCAGACATGCAATGACACTGGTGGATCCATGTGTGGTTTGTGAGAAGAACACACACTCAATGACACTGGCTGTGGTTCATGAAAAGACAAACATGCAATGATACTGGTGGATCCATGTGTGGTTTGTGAGAAGAACAGACATGCAATGACTCTAGTTGTGGTTCATGAAAAGAACACACTTCCAATGACACTGGTGGATCCTTATGTGGTTTGTGAGAGGAACACACATGCAATCAAACTAGATGTGGTTCATGAGAAAAGCACACATGCAATGACACTAGTGGATCAATGTGTGGTTCATGAGAGGAACAACACATGCAATGACAATGGGTTGTGGTTCATGAAAAGAACACTCATCCAATGACACTTGTGGATCCTTATGTGGTTTGTGA
>CAJUXJ010000244.1:0-69610 GCA_910589775.1 Avena eriantha
TTGGGAAGAACAACATGCAATGACACGAGTAGATCCATGTGTGGTCTGTGGGAAGAACACACATGCAATGACACAGGTAGATCCATGTGTGGTTAATGGGAAGAACACACATGCAATGACACTATGTGTGGTTCATGATATGGTTTGTGAGAAGAACACACATGCAATGACACTGGTGGATCCATGTGTGGTCTGTGAGAAGAACACACATGCAATGACACTAGGTGTGGTTCATGATATGGTTTGTGAGAAGAACATACATGCAATCACACTGGTGGATCCATGTGTGGTCTGTGAGAAGAACACACATGCAATGACACTGGGTGTGGTTCATGATATGGTTTGTGAGAAGAACACACATGCAATGACACTAGTGGATCCATGTGTGGTCTTTGGGAAGAACACACATGCAATGACACTGGTGATATGTGGTCTGTGAGAAGAACACACATCCAATGACTTTAGCTGTGGTTCATGAAAAGACCAGACATGCAATGACACTGGTGGATCCATGTGTGGTTCATGGGAGAACATACATGCGATGACACTGGTGGATCCATGTGTGGTTTGTGGGAAGAACACACATACAATGACACCGGTGGATCCATGTGTGGTTCATGGGAAGAACACACATGCAATGACACTATGTGTGGTTCATGATATGGTTTCTGAGAAGAACAAACATGCAATGACACTGGTGGATCCATGTGTGGTCAGTGAGAAGAACACACATGCAATGACACTGGGTGTGGTTCATGATATGGTTTGTGAGAAGAACACACATGCAATGACACTTGTGGATCCATGTGTGGTCTTTGGGAAGAACACACATGCAATGACACTGGTGATATGTGGTCTGTGAGAAGAACACACATCCAATGACTCCATCTGTGGTTCATGAAACGAGCAGACATGCAATGACATTGGTGGATCGATGTGTGGTTCATGGGAAGAACACACATGCGATGACACTTGGTGGATCCATGTGTGGTTTGTGAGAAGAACACACATGCAATGACACTTGTGGATCCATGTGTGGTTCATGGGAAGAACACACATGCAATGACACTAGTTGTGGTTAATGAAAAGAGCAGACATGCAATGACACCGGTGGATCCATGTGTGGTTCATTGGAAGAACACACATGCAATGACACTAGGTGTGGTTCATGATTTGGTCTGTGAGAAGAACACACATGAAATAACACTGGTGGATCCATGTGTGGTCTCTGAGAAGAACACACATGCAATGACACTGGGTGTGGTTCATGATATGGTCTGTGAGAAGAACACACATGCAATGACACTGGTGGATCCATGTGTGGTCTGTGAGAAGAACACACATGCAATGACTCTAGCTGTGGTACATGATATGGTTTGTGAGAAGAACACACATGCAATGACACTGGTGGATCCATGTGTGGTTCATGGGAAGAACACACATGCAATGACACTGGTGGATCCATGTGTGGTCTGTGGGAAGAACACACATGCAATGAGACTGGTGGATCCATGTGTGGTTCATGGGAAGAACACACATGCAATGACACTGGGTGTGGTTCATGATATGGTTTGTGAGAAGAACACATATGCAATGACACTTTTGGACCCATGTGTGGTCTTTGAGAAGAACACACATGCAATGACACTGGGTGTGGTTCATGATATGGTTTGTGAGAAGAACACACATGCAATAACACTGGTGGATCCATGTGTGGTCTGTGGGAAGAACACACATGCAATGACACTGGTGATATGTGGTCTGTGAGAACAACACACATCCAATGACTCTAGTTGTGGTTCATGAAAAGAGTAGACATGCAATGACACTGGTGGATCCATGTGTGCTTCATGGGAAGAACACACATGCGATGACCCTGGGTGGATCCATGTCTGGTTTGTGAGAAGAACACACATGCCATGACACTGGTGGATCCATGTGTGGTTCATGGGAAGAACACACATGCAATGACTCTGGTGATATGTGGTTTGTGAAAAGAATAGACATGCAATGACTCTAGCTGTGGTTAATGAGAAGAGCAGACATGCAATGACACCGGTGGATCCATGTGTGGTTTGTGAGAAGAACACACATGCAACGACACTGGGTGTGGTTCATGGTATGGTTTGTAAGAACACACAGCCAATGACTCTAGCTGTGGTTCATGAAATAGCATCGATGCGATGACTCTAGCTGTGGTTCATGGGAATAGCAGACATACAATGACACCGGTGATATGTGGTCTGTGAGAAGAACACACATGCAATGACTCTAGCCGTGGTTAATGAAAAGAGCAGACATGCGATGACACTAGCGGATCCATGTGTGGTTTGTGAGAAGAACACACATGCAATGACACCGGTGGATCTATGTGTGGTTTGTGGGAAGAACACACATGCAATGACACTGATGATATGTGGTTTGTGAGAAGAACACACATCCAATGACTCTAGGGGATCTTTACGTGGTTTATGAGTGGTTTATGAGAAGAACACACATCCAATGAACTCTTCTGGATCTATCTTGGCATAATTTGATGTATGCCACAATGTATTTTATTGTGCAAGACACTCACTTTCCACTTTTATACTACTCAGTATCGCCCTTGGTTTATGAGGTACTACTTAGTGTTGCCTCCACCTCTCTATCTTTCGTAGAAGCACAAATCTATGCTCACCCTGTTGCTACTCCCTGATTGGTTATCACAGTTGTCACGCGGATCATGCACACCAACCGTTGATTCTGTGCGATCCAACGATGATCGTTGCACACGTCATGCCCTTCACATTACAGCGCGAGACAGCACGGTTGTCTCCCTCAGCGAGACTTCTACAACAAGGAACACGATGCCGTCCATGGAAAAAGTCATCGAGCGGTCATGTCATGTTTAATCAAGTCCGAAAAGCCTACTACTGCTACTACTACACCACAATGCATGCGTCATCGAGTGCACGGTCGTCGATGGACAACTGCAATTTATTGCCACTTGATTTTAATAAGACATATCCCATTTTTACGCAGCGGCTCTCAATCGCCAATTTTAGGGCCGTGTCAAACTTCGTACATAGAAATTGTGTGTGCGCCCTTTGTATGCGGCTCAATACAGAACTGCCATGCATGGCCCGGGAAAAAACGTAACATACCGTGCGCGTGTCGCGGTGCACGGTGCAGTCGACAGCGCGGCGCGTTGCACGGTGGTGCAACGAAACGTTCCTTGCTTCTATCCACCTTAGCTATAGAGCCCCTCTCCGCACACCCACTCCCACTCTTGCTCACTGTCCTCACTCAACCCTCTCCACTGTCCCACCAGCATCCGGAAACTCCCGAGAATACCCCGTCCGCGCCAGCGATGGCTGAGGAGGATAAGGTGGGATCGTTGCCTCCGTGGTCGCCGGCGAGGAGGCCCCGTCTCCTCGCGGGTCCTCCTAGACACGTTGAAAGCAGCCGCTGTCCCTGTCCAGGCCCTAGCGGAGGCATCGATGGCAGCCGCCGTTCCCGTCCAGGCCCCCATCCCAGCTACCGACGGAGCCGCCGAAGAGGAGCCCCCCGCCGGCGAGGAGGCCCCCGCTGGTCACAAGCAGATCACGCACTTCTTAGGCACCTACGATCCTGATTATTACATCGCTCCGCTGAACGCCTATGACACCGGCATCGACGACCTATGGTCAGAGCTAACTAGGGTTTGCTCCCTCCCTTGGTTCTTCTACCATTTGTTAGAAATAATGGGCTAATCTATTTAAAATTTAGCTGGTATTGTCATGTTTAATATTCTGGAATTAATCATGGAAATTGTGCCTAATTATGCAACACCGTTCCCATCGTTGGATGCTAGATCTTGGTTTATTATGATTCGCTTGTTCGCATTTCGATTGCTCGATCTTCTTACACCATCTACTCCCCCATTTTCCCTTTCTTCCAATAGGTTTCCGGCAGCGACGTCTGCAGCGATGACGAGTCCATTCACACCAAGGCTCGTCAGGTGCTGAGGAGGCTGCGGGCTGGCAAGTACGACGGCTTCCTCACGGGCTCCTACTACAGCTTCCCCTTTCGCAAGGGGGGTGTCTACTGCTTGACGAGTCGCGCCACCAGCGGCACTGTCTTGAACACCTTACTGAAGCATGGAGAGGCAGCGGGCTCCGGCATGCACAAAAGTGGCAAGCCCGAGCCCGCGAACATCAATGCGTACATCGCTGAACACCGTGCTCTGTGCATTCACCTCCGAAACCTCCAGCGGGTGGCCATCAAATAGGGTTGCATGCCTCCAATCAGGCCCAAGGCCCCCAAGTCCAAGAAACTGGGTAGCAAGAAGTGGCGGAAGCACCAGAGGGAGATGGAGGCACTGGCGAATGAACGGGTTGGATGTCTCCTTGAATGTATCTTCATCAGTCACGGCTGCTGTTGCCAAGCAGCTTCTTTTGATTTTCTATATTTTGCTTGCATCGTATTTTCTGGCTAAATGCATCGAACCCCGTTAAGCAACCTACTTCTTTCTATCGCTATATTCTATTTAGTTGCGCATAGCTATATCTACATTTGTTTTCTTTTCTGAATGAATGTATTCTGCCTGGTGTGATTTGATGCTTTAGATTTGCTACCTGATTGGAGGCAAAAAGAGGTCCAAAAGGGAAAGAATTATCGAAGAGGGAATCTTCTCTAGATTTGCTACCAATTTGGGCGAAATGAAACATATCTGTTTAGCGAGAGAGGAAAAGGGCACTCTTTCAAACTTCCAGTTAATGAGCTACCATCTTGACGAGGCCCCATCTTGACGTCTCCCTCTATAAGAAGGAACAGGATGCCCCATGGAAAAAGTCGTCCAGCGGTCATGTCATGTTTAATCAAGTATGAAAAGCCTACTACTTCTACTACTATGCCACAACACATGCGTCATCGAGTGCACGGTCGTCGATGGACAGCTGCAGTTTATTGCCTCTTGATTTTAATAAGACACATCCCATTTTTACGCAGCGGCTCTCAATCTCACTTCTAACTAGGGCCCACCGTAAGAAGCTTGGATGCGCTAGCCGGAGGCCGAATAGCTGAGCTCGACGAGACCTAACGTCTCCGGTTCATCGAGTCACTCGCAGCCATCAACACATCCCTTTACCGAATCTATCACAACCCTAGAAATCTTGCCGTACAGCCACCTACCTTCCCCTCTACATTTCCACTTTTAACTATCACCAATTTTAGGGCCGTGTCAAACTTCGTACATAGAAATTATGTGTGCGCCCTTTGCAAGCGGCTCAATACAGAAATGCCATGCATGTCCCGGTAAAAACATGATGTACCGTGCGCGTGTCGCGGTGCACGGTGCAGTCGACTGCGCGGCGCGTTGCATGGTGGTGCAACGAAACGTGCCTTGCTTCTATCCACCTTAGCTATAGAGCCCCTCTCCGCACACCCACTCCCACTCTCGCTCACTGTCCTCACGCAACTCTCTCCACTATCCCACCAGCATCCGCAAACTCCCGAGAATACCCCGTCCGTGCCGGCGATGGCCGAGGAGGATAAGGTGGCCATCGTCGTCTCCGTGTCCGCCGGCAAGGAGGCCCCGTCTCCTCGCCAGTCCCCCTCTACGCGTTCAAAAGCAGCCGCTGGCCCTATCCAGGCCCCAGTGCAGGCATCGATGGTAGCCGCCGTTACCGTCCAGGCCCTCGTCCTAGCTACCGACGGAGACGCCAAAGAGGAGCCCCCCGCCGGCAAGGAGGCCCCCGCCGGTCACAAGCAGATCACGCACTTCTTGGGCACTTACGATCCAGATAAGTACATCGCTCCGTTGAACCCCTACGACACCGGCATCGACGACCTATGGTCGGAGGTAACTTGGGTTTGCTCCCCTCCCCTGGTTCTTCTACCGTTGGTTAGAAATAATGGGCTAATCTATTTAAAATTTAGCTGGTATTGTCATGTTTAAGATTCTATAATTAATCATGGAAATTGTGCCTAATTATCAACACCATTCCCATCGTTGGATGCTAGATCTTGGTTTATTATGATTTGCTTGTTCGCATTTCGATTGCTCGATCTTATTACACCATCTACTCCCCCATTTTCCCTTTCTTCCAATAGGTTTCCGGCAGCGACGTCTGCAGCGATGACGAGTCCATTCACACCAAGGCTCGTCAGGTGTTGAGGAGGCTCCACGATGGCAAGTACAACGGCTTCCTCACGGACACCTACTACAGCTGCCCCGTCCGCAAGGGGGGCGTCTACTGCTTGACGAGTCGCGTCCGCCGCTGGCGGAACCGTCTTGAACACCTTACTGAAGCATGCAGAGGCCGCGGGCTCCGGCATCCACAAAAGCAGCAAGCCCGAGCCTGTGAACATCAACGCCTACATCTCTGAACACCGTGCTCTCTGCATTCACCTCCGAAACCTCTAGCGGGTGGTCATCAAAGAGGGTCGCATGCCTCCAATCAGGCCCAAGGCCCCCAAGTCCAAGAAACTGGGCAGCAAGAAGTGGCGAAAGCACCAGAGGGAGATGGAGGCGGTGGCGAATGAACGGGTTGGATGTCTCCTTGAATGTATCTGCATCTGCCATGGCTGCTGCTTCTAAGCAGCTTCTTTTGATTTTCTATATTTTGCTTGCATCCTATTTCTAGCTGAATGCATCGAACCCCGTTAAGCAACCTACTACTTTCTATCGCTATATCCTATTTAGCTGCGCATAGCTATATCTACATTTGTTTTGTTTTCTGAATGAATGTATTGTGCCTGGTGTGATTTGCTGCTTTAGATTTGCTACCTGATCGGAGGCAAAAAGAGGTCCAAAAGGGAATGAATTATCGAAGAGAGAATCTTCTCTAGATTTGCTACCAATTTGGGAGAAATGAAACATATCTGTTTAGCGAGAGAGGAAAAGGGTACTCTTTCAAACTGCCAGTTAACGAGCTACCATCTTGATGAGGCCCCTTCTTGACGTCTCCCTCTACAAGAAGGAACAGGATGCCCCATGGAAAAAGTCGTCGAGTGGTCATGTCATGTTTAATCAAGTTTGAAAAGCCTACTACTGCTACTACTACGCCACAACACATGCGTCATCGAGTGCACGGTCGTCGATGGACAGCTGCAGTTTATTGCCTCTTGATTTTAATAAGACACATCCCATTTTATCGCAGCGGCTCTCAATCTCACTTCCAACTAGGGCCCACCATAAGAAGCTGGGACGCGCTATCTGGAGGCTGAACAGCTGAGCTCGACGAGAACTAACGTCTCTGGTTCATCGAGTCACTCGCAGCCATCAACACATCCCTTTACCAAATCTATCACAACCCCACAAATCTCGCCGTACAGCCACCTACCTTCCCCTCTACATTTCCACTTTTAACTATCGACAATTTTAGGGCCGTGTCAAACTTCGTACATAGAAATTGTGTGTGCGCCCTTTGCATGCGGCTCAATACAGAACTACCATGCATGTCCCGGGAAAAAACATGACGTACCGTGCGCATGTCGCGGTGCACGGTGCAGTCGACTGCACGGCGCATTGCACGGTGCAGTCGACTGCACGGCGCGTTGCACGGTGGTGCAACGAAACGTGCCTTGCTTCTATCCACCTTAGCTATAGAGCCCCTCTCCGCACACCCACTCCCACTCTCGCTCACTGTCCTCACTCAACCCTCTCCACTGTCCCACCAGCATCCGCAAACTCCCGAGAATACCCCGTCCATGCTGGCGATGGCCGAGGAGGATAAGCTGGCCATCGTCGCCTCCGTGGCCACTGGCGAGGAGGCCCTCGTCTCTTCGCCGGTCCCCCTCTACGCGTTGAAAGCAACCACTGTCCCTGTTAGGCCCAAGTGGAGGCATCGATGGCAGCCGCCGTTCCCGTCCAGGCCCTCGTACCAGCTACCGACGGAGACGCTGAAGAGGAGCCTCCCACCGGCGAGGAGGCCCCCGCCGGTCACAAGAAGATCACGCACTTCTTGGGCACCTACGATCCAGATAAGTACATCGCTCCGCTGAACCCCTACGACACCGGCATCGACGACCTATGGTTGGAGCTAACTTGGGTTTGCTCCCCTCCCCTGGTTCTTCTACCGTTTGTTAGTAATAATGGGCTAATTTATTTAAAATTTAGCTGGTATTGTCATGTTTAATATTCTAGAATTAATCATGGAAATTGTGCCTAATTATCCAACACTGTTCCCATCGTTGGATGCTAGATATTGGTTTATTAGGATTTGCTTGTTCGCATTTCTTTTGCTCGATCTTCTTACACCATCTACTCCCCCATTTTCCGTTTCTTCCAATAGGTTTCCGGCAGCGACGTCTGTAGCGATGACGAGTCCATTCACACCAAGGCTCGTCAGGTGCTGAGGAGGCTGCGGGCCGGCAAGTACGACAGCTTCCTCAGGGACCCCTACAACTGCCCCTTCCGCAAGGGGGGTGTCCACTGCTTGACGAGTCGCGCCGCCGGCGGCACCGACCTGAACACTACTGAAGCATGCAAAGGTCGCGGGCTCCGGCATCCACAAAAGCGACAAGCCCGAGCCCACGATTATCAACGCCTACATCGCTGAACACCGTGCTCTCTGCATTCACCTCCGAAACCTCCAGCGGGTGGCCATCAAAGAGGGTCGCATGCCTCCACTCAGTCCCACGGCCCCCAAGTCCAAGAAACTGGGCAGCAAGAAGTGGCGGAAGCACCAGAGGGAGATGGCGGAGGCACAGGCGGTTGTAGGATGTGCCTGCAGCTACGGTGGCTGCCCCTGCTGCCCAGCAGCTCGTTTCTAGCTATATCCTATTTTTGGCTGAATGCATCGAACCTCGTTAAGCAACCTACTTTCTATCGCTATATCCTATTTACTAGGGCACAACTATATCTACATTTGTTTTGTTTTCTGAATGAATGTATTCTGCCTGGTGTGATTTGCTGCTCTAGATTTGCTACCTGTTCGGAGGCAAAAAGACGTCCAAAAGGGAACGAAATATCGAAGTGAGAATCTTCTCTAGATTTGCTACCAATTTGGACAAAATGAAACATATATGTTTAGCGAGAGAGGAAAAGGGCATTGTTTGAAACTGCCAGTTAAGAAGCTACCATCTTGACAAGCTACAAGACACATATATAAACATAACACAACGAGGGTTAAATTTATGTTACTAGTATCACTTGATGCGCTAGACATCTTGGCAAGCTAACTGAGTTCCACAAAACAGAAAATAACACTGACAAGTAAAATTTAATTCACTCCTCATCAGACCACTTAACGCGCTTGCTATCATTCCAGGTACTCCATGTCCGACGAACTGCTTTGTCCCAAATGGAATCTGACTTGGCTTTCCTATCTTCAGCGTCCTGCGGCACAATTAGTGGTGCATCACATGCCTGATTGTTGCCACTAGTAGATCCTGCCTCTCTATTTGCCGCTTCAGCTGTAGCCTCTCTGTTAGCTGCTTGTTCAGCTACAAGCTCTCTTTTACTTGCTTTTGCAGCCTCTCTGTCAGCTGCTTCAGATGCAGCTAATTTCTTTGCATATTCAACTTCAAACTCAGCTATTCGGCATTTTCTACAAAGGGCTCCCCTAAGCTCGTCTTCCCTCTTGCAAATAGGGCAAAACACGAGGTAACGTTGAAAAAAATGAATCTTCTTACACAGCTGGTAGGTCACGTAAGCATCTATGGCTGCATACTTCAGGTTTATATCAGACAACTGCCACTCGTTCTAGAAATCGTGCCTATCCTTAGAGAAATCTTCCTTCATTGTGGCGTATGACTCATCGAGGATTTTAGTTGCTAGTGATGCCATTCCATCCTTCTTCCTGCCCCCTAGGATCTTGACAAGATGCTGAATATCGAGCCAGTTGTTCGCAGGAATTATAATTTCCTCTTGATACAACTTCGAAAAACTAGTTGTTGTGTCGACAGTGCAGAAAACAATTCCCTTTTTTTCAAGGAACTGACGTAGCGCCGGACATTTCCTGTCAGTCCTAAAAGTATGTAGTTTGTCATCACCAAAATTTGTAACTACAAATATTTTGTCAATGCAAGATCATCATCTTAATATAATTTTGAAAAGTTTAGTAAATGCACGATCAAGACTCTCAAAATTGTATTGCTATTTCTTAGTCGACTGAACGATGCATCATCTTTATTCGGTTTTGCTATTTCTTAGTCGACTGAACGAGTTGCACATTTCTTTTAACTATGGTTGCACTTTTCTTAGGTGATTGAGACTAAAGAAAATCTCAGTCGATTGAGACATAGGCAAACCCTAATTTATTTGGTCCTAAGTAAAATTTAGTAGTTGCAAGATGAGCAAGTGGATAAAGAACAAGAGGAGAAAACCCTAAAAGCGGTTAGCTACTAAGAGTAGATCTACAAATCGGGAGAGGTGGTAGACGAGGACGTGTTTCCGCACGGCAAGTTGAACGACGCGTGTACTCGAGGTCCAAACTCACAAACTTGTCCTCGTCTATCCCAAGCCAACCCTCGTACATGCTCAGGACACGCACCACAGTCTCCTCCACGTTGGTGTAGACAACGTCTATCTTCTTGTTGTCATGGGTAGTGAAGCTTTTCTCTGGAGTGCGTAGATCTTCCATGGCGGCAAGGAGAAGACGAGAAGAAGATAGTAGATGACAGGAAGAAGAAGAGTGGTTTCTACGAGGCAGGGGAACGGTGGAACCGTCAATGCGCTTTTATGGTAGGGGTTAACGATTGGGACGGAAGTCCAAGGAGAGACGCGTGGTGGTGGCCATTCTAGCTTCTGAGTAAACAAAAAATAATTATAACACCGATACATGGGCCCTGTTTTGTCACGTCAATACAACAGGTAGGGGGCGTTGTCATATCCACTCTGCCAATGCTGCAAGCCTACGTGACAGCCAACCCGCCTAAGCGACGGGAGCGACATAACGACGAACTGACAAGGGGGCCCAACTTGACGCCCGTTAGCCTGATTTTTTGTATTGAAACATAAAGTTGAGTTTGTGCCGAAAAAGACCCTCTGAGTATTTGGCACACCAACTGTAGTCATCCCAGCTGATTTCAGGGAACTTGGGTACCGCGTTGCCTGTACACCCAAACCTACGGGCCGCAAAGTGATAATCTCGTCCATGTGGTAGTCGCATATTCCAGCGGCTCTTTGGGCTTTCTGACCACCATGGTTGTTTGACACAAAGGGAGTCCCTATTTATCAATGAATTTGTGTTATATAGTATCAAAAACCACACCTTGATGATCCACATGACCACACACACACTCCTCCAGTTGGGTGTGGTGATGCAACTGCTTCTGTCACACTAGTTCACCATCTGCATGTGGCAGTTGCATATTCGAGGGGATCTTTGGGATTTCTATCCACCATGGTTGTTTGACAGAAATGGAGTCCCTATATATCAATGCATTTGTGTTATATAGACTCAAAAACCACAGCTTGATAACCCACATGACCACACACACACTCCTCCAGTTGGGTGTGGTGATGCAATGCTTCTGTCACACTGGTTCACCATCTCCATGTGGCACTTGCATATTCTAGGGGCTCTCTGGGCTTTCTGAACACCATGGTTGTTTGACACAAATGGTGACAAGGGTTTAACTCATCATTGCCCATTGTTATGGCCTTGGGTTTTGGAGAAGGAGGCACCTCTAGAAGGATCAATCGACTAGCAAACAAGCACACATGGACGCAAGGTTTACCCAGGTTTTGGCCTCATAGAGGTCCCTAGTCCTGCTTGTCTGCTCTTGGAATTAACAAAGGAATCGAAGATTACAATGGTGCGTAGATGCAATATGGCGAGGGATGTGGAAGCTAGTGTTGCGTGTGTCCTCCTTGCCGCCCCTCCTAGACTTTATATAGATAGACTAGGTCTCAGGTAGCAGGTCGAGTTAGTTACAGTTTAGGGTTTGCCCTTTAGACTTTCTATCTTTAGACTCGTTCTTGTCTCGCAAGTTATCGATGGTCTGTAGGCCACTCGATGTCTCCACCGTATTTGGACCGTATTTACAAAACTCGAGTACCTGCAGGATATAGCCATGTCAGTAGCCCCCGAGTGTCAAGTGGAATCGTAGATTCGACTGGGGACTTTATGAAGCCTTTTGAGTGCATGACTGAGTATTTTTTCGAGTGCTCTGTTTGTGTCATAGGGATCATTGATGTGCGTGCCTGATTTAACCGATGTATTAGTATCAGTTAACTACCTTAGGGTAAAACAATACAATCTACTCGAACTCGAGTCCCCAGACTCGAATTCGGAAAAGTGCTGGTGTAATTCGACTCAAGCCGCGGTGGTCTTATAGGAGTCAAATTCCAGTATATGGGTGTGAGCACTCGACCCGTCCGTCAAGGTATGTTCATCGCACTTGTAGGGACGGATAAAATTCTGGTAGTGCACAGCAAATGCGTTGCCAGGCCTTATTCAGGTCATATCTTCACGCTACAAGCGCAGCATCCGAATTTTTGGTCATCGCGGAGATGATTCGGGTGACCCAGGAGATGCAGTCTCTTTGTAGGGAAAAATATGAGGAGGTGTCGCCATAGACTTCGAGTGTGGATGTTATCAACACAGTACGATGTACAAATAATCATAGGGTGCGTGGCCAGCGCTCCCTATGGGAGTAGCCCCCGAGTGCCTAGTTGAGTCGAAGACTCAGGCAAGGACTAAAGAACTTTTGCGACTGCTGTCGTTTTTTGTTTCCTTGTTTTAGTCGAATTTATTTCCGGTGCTCACTATGGGAGTAACCCATGTCCACAGTCGAATCGTGGATTCGAGTGGTTGGGTATGCTTTGAATGTCCATATACCTGCAGAAAACAAAAATAATCGTAGGGTGCGCGACCAGCGCTCCCTATGGGAGTAGCCCCCGAGTGCTTGGTGGAGTCGAAGACTCGAGCGAGGACTAAAGTAGTCGAAGTCTTCTACTACTCAATATTTGATGACATTAGTGCTAACGATGTGATGATCTCAGTTGCCCACGTGAGCGGCTTTGACGGGACGTGACGAGCGGTGGGTCCCATTTTCTGACCCTGACTTGATCGGGCGTGCGTAATCTTTTGTTTTAACTGCGCCTCCTCAATTTCCATTTGTAATGGGGGTAGTGGGGGACGGTTCGTGCTTTAGGTCCTCCACATGTCGATTGCGATGTGCACCACGCGTCTGATAGGGTTTCTGCTGGCCGTTGGATTACATCTTCCAAGCGGTTAAGTAGCAGTGCCGCTGCGGTAATTTCTCATATGTTCCTTCTCTGCTATGTGCCTCCATCTCCATTGTTGCTTCTCTCTGCCTCCGAGAGTTCATTTCGTTTGCGGCGTCCGACCAACTCCGTGTTTTCCCGAGCTATTTTCTTCGCTCTCATCTCCATTGCAAGATGGGAAGAAGAAGGGAGGTGCTTCCGCTGAGTCCGCCGCCGCCACTGCCGCTGCCAAGAAGAAGGGCGGCTCCGCCGTTGTGGACACTAGCACCGCCATTGTCGGGAAGAAGAAGGGTGCGGGCACTCGCGTCACCAATGGCGCGTGGTGTGCGTCTATCATCAAGTCGTCCGAGCTCCGTCTCCTGTGCTAGGACGGAGTTCTATCTCCCGCGGTCGATGAATCGCGAGTCCCAGGTGGTGAGGTAACCCCTTGTCCCCATACTTGTTTCCGGGTGATGTTCCTAGCATTCATCATCCGTGGTCTTTCTCTGCCCCTACATCCTTTCTTCAGGGGCATCCTTTGTTTCTATGGGCTCCAGCTGCATCAGCTGTCCCCCAACTCCATCCTCCATATTGCTTGCTACATTACACTTTGCGAGTACTGGCTCAGAATCGAGCCACACTTTGGTCTCTTCAAGCTGAAGTGCTAGTCGGTGTCTGGCTCCGTAGTCTATGATGTAGGAGGCTGCGTTATCCATTTCGACTCCTCCATCACGTATTTTGACATCAAGCTTATGGCATCCGTCCAAGGGTGGAGGGACAAGTAGTTCTATATCCGCGACCAGAAGGCCGACGGAGAACACTTCGGACTCGTGCCTTTCGATCCCGTGGTGCCGTGCCGGAGGAGGCGCTCCTAGAAGAACGTGGTGATGCCCGACGAGTCTGAGGAAACAGATGTGCTGTACGAGCGCGTCTGCGAACTCAAGAGTCGCATGGGTAAAGAAGAGGGAGGATGCGCCCTCATTCGCACGTGGTTGCGCCGTCATGTCCAGCCCCTGCAGGCCAGAGTCTACCCTATGTTCTAGTGGGCTGGCGCGGACGATGTCACTCGCATATCTGCCGATGGCATTTCCGCTAGTGAAGTGGATAAGAGGGTGCGACTGCTGACCAAGTACACTGCCAAGGATGTACTCCCTAGTGAACCAGTCGTGCCTCCTTTTGATGCTTCTAACCCTCCTCATGAGGTATGATTGTGCTACGAAGTAGCTTTGTTTTGTCGAGTGTTTCATTTTCTTGACTTGTGCTGATTTATTCTCTATATGCAGGATTGGAGGGTGTCTCCCAGTTTGCCCCCTCTTCCTGAGGGGGTTATTCCTTGCGAAGTAAATGAGGAGGCCGAGTCGGAGTCGACCATCCTTGTTGAAGAGGAGGAGGAAGCCCCTGAGTCCAGCAGTCCGGATACTCGCAAGCGTTCGCGCAATGTGGATTCGGATGCGTCATCTCCTTCGACTCCAGAAGGGCCAGCTGTTGGTGCGGAGTCACCGATTCCTGTTGTCCCTGTGAGTACGGTGGCGACCTCTTCCCGCAAGAAGATGCGGCTGCCGAAGGAGTCATCAGAGTCGGAGGACCAAACCTTCAATTTTGACAAGTTTGATTGGTAAGTATGCAACTCTTCTCTTGGTTCTTCTTTGGAGTTGGATTTTCCTGATGTTGGTTTTGTTCCGCAGTCAACTGGCATCATCATCTTCTGGCGATGTCCAATTTTTGAAAGAATTTGGAGTCGCGGACTCCAAGGCCAAGGAAGTGGCTGAGCAAACTCCAACTCCTCCATTGGCGACCCACTTCGGGCACAATTCATCAAGTTCTCCATACGATGTGGAGCACCAGATGGTTTTCCAGATGACTGTGTAGCAATCGACATCAGAGTCACTGGAGGATCACGTATGTGTGGTGTTGCGTTTTCTTGCAGTTGAATTAATCATCCATGTTATCTGCTGATCCTTTTGTTGTTTCTCTTGATGTAGCTTATTGTGAAGGAAGCTTCCCGCCTGGCGGAGCAGGCGCTTGCAATGGGTCGCCAACATGCAATGCTGGACAATCGCCATCGCGTGGTTGAAAGTGAGTGCCTTTTTGCTTTTCCTACTACATCCTTGTGATATACTCGACTGGCAGTTTATCTTTGTTTGTTTCGTAGCTGAGCATAATGCACTTCTTCGCGACACTGCTACCCTCAAGAAGACACTCCTCGCATCGGTGAAGGGCCACGATGAGGTAGTCGCTGCGCTGAACGAATCGCGGAAATGCGAACAGGATTTGCGCACCTCCATCGCTACTAGGGAAAAGTTGTTCGAAGAACAGCTCTTCTCGATTGCCAAGTCGCTTTCAGGTACTCTTTCATATGGATTTATGTCGTGTCTTTTCTTTCGACTTTGTTATTGTGCTTAACCGTTTTTGCCATCAATTTGTTATGTGTAGATGCTGGCGGTCTGAGCTTCGACGCCCAAGCGCTTCATCGTGATGATGCCTTGGCCGGTGCCGTCACGACAGTCGAAGATCGCAGTGCTTCCATCCAAGGGACGCTGACCAAAGCCAAGGGTGTACTCAGTCGCCTCCGTGAGGAGCTGGCGCCCAAAGCTGAGCTAATTGAAAATGTCGACGATTTGGTGGAATCCCTTGCTAGAGGCATTCCTACAGGCTTCAAGGACTCGCTTCGTGCGGCTTGCGCTTCTATGTCACTCACGATGGTTCAAGCCCATGGAGTCAAGGTGGATCTTGTTGCGGTCTCCAAAGCGATGCCTGTCGGCGTAGACGGTCAACAGGTAGTTTTTGCGCCTTTTGCAACTGCCTATGGCAAGTACGGGCCGCAGCTCATCAACATAGTCGCGAAGGACTCTAAGGAGCTGGAGCGAGCCAAGAAAGCGGCAAAGGCTACGGTGTTAGGGGCCGACGGGAAATCTGTGGCGTCTGATACTGCCACAGACTCTGTGAGGCCCCCGAAGCCATAATCCAAGTTAAAGAAGCCAGTTGCTCCTCAGTAGTCGTATTTGTAATTGTTAATAGCTTGAACCCTTTTGTTTAGAACATGCCGTTGGTGGGTGTATCTGTTGATACTTTGTTATGCTTGAATGCTTTTGAACTTTTGTCCATGTATTCCTTGGTCTTCTTATTATCTATTGCTTGGCTTGTGATAGGGCACATCGAGTGGTCCTTCGAGTGAGCCTCGGACTCTGTCATCCACTTATGATTCCTTAGCGCAGTCGCGCTCGAGGGTGGATGACTTGTCTCTGCTTTCGCGACTGCGTGACCGCGTTAAGCAGCTGGAGCGCGAACTGCCCGTCCTTCGTGGTAACGCGGATGTATGGAAGTCGAGGGCGGAGAAGGCCACTCCCCGAGAGCAATATCTGCTAGGGAAGGTGACGCAGTTGGGCGACCAATTCAACTGTTGGCTTTCTGCTTCCTTATCTTTTCTTGTAGCCACTCGCGGTAGTTCGTTGTCTTCATACTTTTGCCTTTGCTTGGTATATTTGTCAGCACACATCATCCGCAGGATGAGAAGGACAGAATCGCCATTCGCATGAACGACCTGACCCAAGAGCGAGCGGATACTTCTGGGTGGATCATGATCGTGCAATCGCACTGGCCACCCTGTAGGATCGTGCTTGGCGAGTGCTTAATTTTCTATAGAAATCACAATCGTGTTTGAGGAACATTTATCAGACAATGTTCCCGCTGGACGTCGTTCCTTCGAGCCTGCTGGCCCTTCTGGCTAAATTTAGGACTAGAATGCAGTCCGCGAGTGCGTGCGGCAACAGTTAGTAGCTGGTGTTAAGGCTGCGTTGTCGCTGGTGCGATTGCATAGACCTGACGTTGATGTTGCAGCTATTGCTGCTGGTCCGCCGACGCCGCCAGAGGGTTCCACCGGGAATATGGTTTCTCATTACCAGGCGGTGGATCGCCCAGCGGAGGAAATTGTCGACTTCTTCGAGGAGCAGACGGATGTTCTTCTGTGGCAACAATAGTTTAGTTTGTATCCTGCACATAGGTATACCAATGTTGTAAATTTCGTATGTATGCTGTATATATTGATATGTAAGGAGCTTGCTAGCTCGTATGTTTTGCGAGTGTGTTGCACTATGCGATTCCTTTTTGTTAGCCTGAGTTGTGTTTATCTCAGCACCTTGCCAACCTGTTAGGTGCATTGCAGCTGGGTTGGTGTTTGTCAAGGGTTCGATTAGTGCGTCAGCTACTCAGGATATCGCGATTGGTTCATAGAACAGGTGTGCAAAGGGTGGCGCAGCCCCCGAGTACATAGATGGCGAAAAATAGTAGAAAAAACATAGAGTTTGGGGCACTTAGCTTTATTTATTCGCAGAATAGTACGAGGTACAATGTGTGGCTAAGTAGCCATGGCTGAATAGCCTTACTTATGATGAGAGAAAATAAAGACGACTAAGGGTAGAAGCGCCGCAGCTGCACGATGTTCCAGGGGTTCGAGTATGCGACTCGTGTCTCGAAGTCTTTAAGGCGATAGGTGCTGCCTGGGATTACTTCTGTAATCACGTATGGTCCCTCCCAAGGTGATTTGAGCTTGAGATACCCTTGCTGTTCAATCGCAGGACCAAGTCTCCTTCAACAAAGGACCTGGGGCGTAGCCTTCTGTTGTGGAAGTTGCGCAGGTTCTGCTGGTAGATCGTTGATCTTTCTGCGGCGATTTCCCGCGCCTTGTCGAGGAGGTCGACGAAGTCTTCGAGTGCAATTGTTGACTCCTGCTCGCTGTAAGCAACCCCTCGCGGTGCCTTGTACCGTACCTCTGCAGGTAGCACCGCTTCAGCACCATGCACCACGAAGAACGGGGTGTATCCCGTTGCACTATTTGGGGTTGTGCGTAGGCTCTAGAGTATGGATTGCAGCTCGTCTGGCCAGCATCATGTGGCTTGTTCGAGTGGCCTGAGGAGTCGCTTCTTGATTCCGCTGTAGACGAGCCCGTTGGCTTTTTCGACTTGACCGTTGGTCTGTGGATGAGCTACGGAAGCATATCTTACATTGATTCCCAGGTCCTCGCAGAAGCCCTGGAACTCCTTAGAGGTGAAGTTTGTTCCATTGTCCGTGATGATGCTGTGTGGCACCCCGAAGCGATAGACAATGGACTCGAAGAACTTGACTACACTGGCTCCAGACTGGTTAGTCACCGGCATGGCCTCTATCCACTTGGTGAATTTTTCGACTGCTACGAAGAGGTAGACATAGCCTCCTTGCGAGGACTTTGGGAGCTTGCCGACCATGTCGAGTCCCCATTGTGCGAAGTGCCAGGCCAATGGTATTGGCCGGAGCTCCGCGCTAGGTGCATGTTGTTTCCCGCGAATCGCTAGCAAGCGTTGCATTTTTGGATGATGTCCTTGGCGTCATGCATGGCCGTAGGCTAGTAGAATCCAGCTCGCAGAGCTTTGGCGATGAGGGTGCGACTGCCGGCGTGGTGCCCGCAAGTTCCCTCATGGATGTCGAGAAGAACGGCTCTTCCATCGGTGTTGGAGACGCATCGTTAGAGTACTCCTGTGATGCCGCACTTGTATAGTTCACCGTTGATGACGGCGAATGCCTTGGATCGTCGTGCGATTAGTCGTGCATCGGTCGGGTCATCCGGCAGCCTCTTGCTGAGAAGGTATGTGATGTAGGGTTGAGTCCAAGAGGGTTCGATCATCATGATCGCCATGGGTCCTTCGAGTCCTGTGTCGAGTGCCATTGGCTCATTGGGTGGCGTAGCCCCCGAGTCCATTGTTGCGCTTGTTTTCTTCTCTACGACCTTTGGCTTGATGGAGCGTCGCAGATATGTCAAGAAATACCCCAGGTGGTATGGGGGCGCAGGTAGAGCCAATGTGGGCGAGTGCGTCGGCCTCTTCATTGCTTCACGTCCTATGTACCGCAGCTCGCAACCGTCGAAGTCCCCTTCGAGTGCGTCGTAGAGGTCGAAGGCGATCATGTTGTCATTCAGTGCGTCGCACTCATGCATTGTCTAGTTGACGACCAACTTGGAATTGTCGTAGATTATGAGTCTCTTGGCGCCGCAGGCCTTTGCCATCCGCAACTCGTGCAGCAGGGCCTCGTATTCGGCTTCATTGTTGGAGGCGGTGAACTGCATTCGCAGAATATATTTCAGCTTGTCTCCCTCGGGCGATGTCAGTATGAAACCTACGCCAGCTCCGTCCTTTCGCTTGGACCCATCAAAGTGGATTGTCCAGAGGTAAGACATATCTGGTTTTGAGGATATGTCCAAGCGGGGCGTGTTGACCACCACGATTGGGTGTTCCTAGAAGTAGTGGCACAGTCGCCTGGCTGTCATGAAGAAGCCATATGCCAGCTTCTGATAGTGCGGGCACCGCTGTTTTGTTGGCGTGAGTACTTCGCCGAGGTAGTAGACTGGGCGCTGTACCCCGTGGACCTTGTTTTCTTCGGCTCGTTCCACCAAGAGTACCGTGATGACCACCAGGTTGGTGGCAGAGATGTATAGCAGCAGTGGTTCCCTTTCGCGTGGGGTCACCGGTACTGGTGAGGTAGACAGTAGGCACTTGAGGTCTTCGAATGCTTCCTGTGCCTCATTGGTCCACTCGAATTTGTCAGCTTTGCGGAGAAGTTGGTAGAAGGGCAGTGCCTTTTCGCCCATTCGATTGATGAATCGACTGAGCGCCGCAATTCACCCATCTAGCTGCTGGACTCCTCTTATGTTCTTCGGCTTCTCCATGGCCAGTATGGCTTTTATTTTCTCCGGGTTCGCCTCGATCCCTCTCACGGAGATGAGATACCCTAGTAGTTGCCCAGATGGTACGCTGAAGGCACATTTGTCCGGATTGAGCTTGATCTGGTAGAGGTCGAGGTTGGCGAAGGTTTCACATAAATCGTCGATTAGCGAGGCTTCCTCTCTAGTCTTGATTACGATGTCGTCAACATAGACTTGGATGTTGCGACCGAGTTGGTTCTTGAGGCAAGCCTGCATGCATCGATGATAGGTTGCTCCTGCGTTTTTAGCCTAAAGGGCATTGTGTTGTAGCAGAACACACCGAAAGGCATTGTAAACACCGTTTTCTCTTGATCTTCCTCCTTTATTCGAATCTCATTATAGCCTGAGTAGGCGTCGAGGAAGCAGAGGCGCTCACATCCCGCGATGGAGTCGATGATCTGGTCAATGCGCGGCAGCAGGCAGTGATCCTTTGGGCAGTGCTTATTTAGAGAGGTAAAATCCACGCATATCCGTGTCCTTTTTCGGTACTACCACCGTATTGGCGTCGAGGAGTCTATTGATCTCCATTCCGACCGCTTATGCTCTTGGCTTAGACAGTCGCTGAATCGTTTTCTTGACTGGCCTTGCTTCTGGGTTGACGTTGAGTGCGTGCTCGGCGAATTCCCTAGGAACTCCTGGCATGTCCGCTGGACACCAGGCGAAGATTTCCTAGTGCTCACGGAGGAATTCTACGAGCATGAGTTCCTATGCCAGACTCAAGTTGTTCGCGATGAGGGCCGTCTTGGCCGGGTCCGATGGATGGACCTGAACTTTCTTCGTGTGCACCAACGAGTCGAATAACACGTCGGTTGAACTTGGCCAGCTCAGGGGAGGCACACTATTATCTGTTGACTCCTTTATCTTGCGAGTTCTTCCTGCATGTCGAAGGACTGGGAAATTTGTTGAATTCCCTATCACAACTGTCGGACCTCTCGAAGCTCCCGTTCATTATGATGACGCTGTTGGGGCCTAGCATTTTCATCTGCATGTAGGCGTAGTGCAGCACTACCATGAACCTGGTAAACGCAATGCGTCCGAGGATACAGTGGTACTGTGAGGGCCAGTCGATGACTTCGAAAGTCGATGCGTCCACGTCGAAAGTTTTTCGGCATGCCGAAGATGATGTCGAGGTTGATTTTGCCAAGGGGATATATGCCCTTGCCTGGGACGATGCCGTGGAATGTTGTGTCCGAGACTTCCAGGTAGGTCAGAGGGATCCTCATTGCTCGCAAGGTACTCGTGAACATAAGGTTGATGCCGCTTCCGCCATCCATGAAAACACGACTCATGTCGAAGCCTCCAATCTATGCCTCGAGTACGAGGGGACAATGGCTAGGGCGGGGTACTTGACGCGGGTGATCGTGCTTGTCAAAGGTGATGCAGGAGTCGCTTCCACTGAGGTACTCAGTGGTGGATGGTGGTGAGTTTGTCGCCAAATTTACTTGGCGAGTGATGGCCTTCTGCACACGATTCGAGGGGCGTCCCTTTTGGATCACCATGTTTCCCACAGTCTGTGGGTATGGCTCGCCGCCTTGATCGTGGAGCGGTTCAGCCATGGGTGGTGGCCCTCCAAGTGGTGGAGGAGGAGCTCCATGTGCTACAGCGCCTGGGGAGACTCCGTAGCCCCTGTTGACGGCCTCGCGATTCATCCACACCAAACACTCATGGAGTTTGAGGAACTCGCTGCAGTCCTTGAGGAGGTGGCTGAATTTCTTCTTGCCGTCATGATTGTCGATGTAGAAGTGCATGTTGCACGGCCCAGATAGTTTGTCCTCGATTGTTGTCATAGGTGCCTCTTCGCGAGTGCAGCGCTGCCATACTTGCGTGATTTTCCTCGAGTCGCGGTGTCTGCCGCTGCGACAGCCGCTGTTGCGGTTGTCGTCGCGCCTGTCGGCGTAGCCAGCTATGACCATGTTGACATCGTCGCGGTCATCGTAGATGCACATTATATGTTTGCTTCGGTGATCGTGTGCGCGCTCGACCTCCGCTTCGTCGTCGGAGTGAACGCGATTTTTCACCGAATCTTCTCCATCTGCCCACCGATTCGCTCTTCCCTGAGCTCTACGCGGCAGGCACCGCCGTTGAATGCATCAATCGCCTGGTCCTCCGAGATATTCTCCGTGGAGTTCTTAATGATGGACCACCTCTGGATGTACGAGCATAATGACTCCCCCAACCTTTTCTGGCAGCATCTCAGCTCTTCGATTGATGCGGGCCTTTTGTAGGTGCCCTTGAAGTTGCGCACAAAGTTGTAGACCAGCTCTTCCCAGCTGCGAATGGATCTGTGTGGGAGGTTATGAGCCATGCCCGGGCGGCACCTTGTAGCTGCAACTATAGGCATTGCATGGCCGTGCTTCGACTCCCACCATGGAGCCTGACGGAGGAGAGGTGGTCTTCTAGCCAGATTTTCGGGTCCTGCAGGCCGTCAAATTTTGGGTTCACCTATAGGAGTTTGAACCCCTTGGGCATTCGCTTATGCCTGATGGCTCTCATGAAGCATCTGGCGCCGCAAAGATCCATGTCTTCATCCTCTGAGTCAGTCGATCGGGCACGTCATGCCCTTGACTTGTCGATTTTGCGATGTGTGATGTCATCACGCGCATCATAGTCGAGGTCATGTCACCTTGAGCAGCAACGTCAAGACAGATCGTGACTGTCGTCACTGGACGAGGGTGAGGAATAGCATTTTGCCAGAGCCTTGATTTTCTTCGGCTCCGGCGTTGGTTCTTTGTCAAGAGAAGCCTCAACTAGCCTTAAGCCTACGATCGTATACCGGTGCATGGCAGCTCGGGGATATCCAGCTGGCGGCTGGTTGTTAAGCAGATATATGGTGGCCACTGTCACCACTACTTGCGACGTCTTTTGGACCACATTGCCCCGGGTGTCGACTATCATGGAGATGAAGTCGAGGACCTTTGCAGCTTCTATGCGCTCCTGCTCGGTGAGATGGGCCATTCGAGATCGTCTCTTGTTGGCCACATACTCATTGCCCTCGGAGGAGGATCCTCCGTGGGAGGAGAGCCCGGCCCATCGAAGGCTTGACTCATCTGCCGCCTTTTTACGCGCTTCGAGTTGCGCGATTGTTTGTAGTTGGCATCTATACTCCTCCTTAAGTAGCCAATGATAACCCATCAACATCTCCTGCGACGTGCCTGGAGGCAGAGGATTGCCTCGCAGAGCTTTTCGGCAACGAGCCCACTCGAGATCGTTGAGCTTGATCACGACACGTTCGCTAGTGTGCTTGTTCACCATGATTGGAGGTTCGACTTCCCCTCTGTTGTTGACGGGCACGCCATTACCACCGTTTGGGGGGGCGCCATTGGGAGGTCCGCCATTAGGTATGCCACCGTTAGGCGGATCGGTGCTAGATCCATTGGTCTCAGCTGTTGTGAGGTGTTGAGCTCACTGAGGGTGCAGATTGGTGGCGGGAACCACGATGCTGGAGCAATCGCGGATGCCATTGGCTGGTCGGGCATGCGAAGCGTGCCCATTTAACCAACTTGTAAGCGGAAGCTCCCTATTGTCAGGCTGATTCCGTCGCCCACAGACTCCAAAGATGGGCGAGTGGCTGGCGTGTGGACGGTGAAGTCGAACGCGCCGAAGAGCTGGTGAATCTCCGCTATTGCGGAGTTGTAGATCGCGGTTGATGAGGCCAAAGAAGCCGCAACATTAGCACTCCCAGTTCCCACAGATGGTGCCAATTCACGAGGGTTTAAATCATCAATGCCCATTGTTATGGACTTGGGTTTTGGAGAAGGAGGGAGCGCTAGAAGCATCAATCGGCTAGCAAACAAGCACACAGGGACACAAGGTTTACCTAGGTTCAGGCCTTGTAGAGGTCCCTACTCCTGCTTGTCTGCTCTTGAAATTAACGAAGGAATCGAAGATTACAATGGTGCGCAGATGCAATCTGGCGAGGGTCGAAACTAGGGTTGCATGTGTCCTCCTCGCCGCCCCTCCTAGCCTTTATATAGATAGGCTAGGTCTCAGGTAGCAAGTCGAGTCGTTATAGTGTAGGGTTTGCCATTCAAACTTTCTATCTTTAGACTCCTTCTTGCCTCGCAAGTTATCGATGGTCCGTAGGCCACTCGAAGTCTTCATTGGGCCGTGGCAACGCCGTGGGTCTCCACCGTATTTGGACCGTATATACAAAACTCGAGTACCTGGAGGGTATACCCATGTCAAATGGTGTCCCTATAGATCAATGCATGTGTGTTATATATTCTCAAAAACCACACCTTGATGATCCAAAAACACTCTAGTTGGCCGGTGTGGTGATGTAACTGCTTCTGTCACACTAGTTCACCATCTCCATGTGGGAGTTGCATATTCCAGGGGCACTCTGGGCTTTCTATCCACCATGGTTGTTTGACACGAATGGAGTCCCTATAAATAAATGTATTTGTGTTATATATTTTCAGAAACCACACGTTGATGATCCACACACAGTCAAGTTGGCTGGTGTGGTACGGTGATGCAATTGCTTTTGTCACACTGGTTCACCATCTCCATGTGGCAGTTGCATATTCTAGGGGCTCTCTAGGCTTTTTGACCACCATGGTTGTTTGACACGAATGGAGTCCCTAGAGATCAAATGATGTGTTATATAATCTAAAAACCACACCTTGATCGTCTACGTGACCACACACACATTCTAGTTGGGTGTGCTGATGCAACTGCTTCTGTCACACTGGTTCACCATCATATCCATGTGGCAGTTCCATGTTCCAAGGGCTCTTTGGGCTTTCTGTCCACCATGGTTGTTCGACACAAATGGAGTCCTTATAGATCATTGCATTTGTGTTATATATTCTCAAAAAACACACCTTGATGTTCCACACACACTCCAGTTGCCCAGTGTGGTGATACCACTGCTTCTGTCACACTGGTTCACCATCTCCATGTGGCAGTTGCATATTCTAGGGGCTCTCTGGGCTTTCTAACCACCATGGTTGTTTGAAAGAAATGGAGTCCCTATAGATCAATGAATTTGTGTTATATAGTCTCAAAAACCACACCTTGATGATCCACATGACCACACACACACACACTCTCTAGTTGGGTGTGGTGATGTAGCTGCTTCTGTCACACTGGTTCACCATCTCCATGTGGCAGTTGCATATTCTAGGGGCTCTTTGGAATTTATGTCCACAATGGTTGTTTGACACAAATGGAGTCCCTAGAGATGAATGCATGTGTTATATATTCTGAAAACCACACCTTCATGATCCACACACAATCCAGTTGACCGATGTGGTGATGCAACAACTTCTGTCACACTAGTTCACCATCTCCATGTGGCAGTTGCATATTCTAGGGGCTCTCTGGGCTTTCTGACCACCATGGTTGTTCGAAAAAAATGGAGTCCCTAGAGATCAATGCATGTGTTATATCTTCTCAAAACCACACCTTGATGATCCACATGACCACACACACACGCAAGTTGGGTGTGGTGATGCAACTGCTTCTATCACACTGGTTCACCATCTCCTTGTGGCAGATGCATATTCTAGGGGCTCTCTGGGCTTTCTGACCACCATGGTTATTTGACACAAATGCAGTCCCTAGAGATCACCGCATGTGTGTTATATATTCTCAAAAACCACAACTTGACAATCCACACACACTCCAGTTGGATGGTGTGGTGATGCAACTACTTCAGTCACACTGGTTCACCATCTCCATGTGGCAAATTCCAAGGGCTCTCTGGCTTTCTATCCACCATGGTTGTTTGACACAAATGGACTCCCTATAAATCAAGATTTGTGTTATATATTCTCAAAAACCACACCTTGATGATCCACACACACTCAAGTTGGCTAGTGTGGTACGGTGATGCAACTGCTTTTGTCACATTGGTTCACCATCTCCATGTGGCAGTTGCATATTCTAGGGGCTCTTTAGGCTTTCTGACCACCATGGTTGATTGACACAAATGGAGTCCCTAGAGATCAAATGATGTGTTATATATGATCAAAACCACACCTTGATCATCCACGTGACCACACACACACTCTAGTTGGGTGTCATGATGCATTTGCTTCTATCACACTGGTTCACCATCATCTCCATTTGGTAGTTGTATATTCCAGTGGCTCTTTGGGATTTTTATCCACCATGGTTGTTTGACACAAATGTAGTCCCTATAGATCAATGCATTTGTGTTATATATTCTAAAAAACCACAACTTTATGATCCACATACAATCCAGTTGGCCGGTGTGGTGATGCCACTGCTTCTGTCACACTGGTTCACCATCTCCATGTGGCAGTTGCATATTCTAGGGGCTCTCTGGGCTTTCTGACTACCATGGTTGTTTGACATAAATGGAGTCCCTAGAGATCAACGAATTTGTGTTATATAGTCTCAAAAACCACACCTTGATGATCCACATGACCACACACACACTCCAGTTGGGTGTGGTGATGCAACTGCTTCTGTCACACTAGTTCACCATCTCCATGTGGCAATTGCATATTCCAGAGGATCTTTGGGCTTTCTGTCCACCATGGTTGTTTGACACAATTGGAGTCCCAATATATCAATGCATTTGTGTTATATATTCTCAAAATCCACACCTTTATGATCCACACACACTCCAGTTGGCCGGTGTGGTGATGCCACTGCTTCTGTCACACTGGTTCACCATCTCCATGTGGCAGTTTCATATTCTTGGGGCTCTTTGGGATATCTGACCACCATGGTTGTTTGACACAAATGGAGTCCCTATAGATCAATGCATTTGTGTTATATAGTCTAGAAACCACACCTTGATGATCCACATGACCACACACACACTCCTCCAGTTGGGTGTGGTGACGCAACTACTTCTGTCATGCTAGTTCACCATCTCCATGTGGCAGTTGCATAATTTAGGGGCTCTCTAGGCTTTTTGACTACCATGGTTGTTTGACACAAATGGTGTCCCTAGAGATCAAATTATGTGTTATATATTCCCAAAACCACACCTTGATGATCCACATGACCACACACACACACTCCAGTTGGGTGTGGTGATGCAACTGCTTCTGTCACACTAGTTCACCATCATCTCCATGTGGTAGTTGCATATTCCAGCGGCTCTTTGCGATTTCTCACCACCATGGTTCTTTGACACAAATGGAGTCCCTATAAATCAATTCGTTTGTGTTATATAGTCTCAGAAACCACACCTTGATGATCCACATGACCACACACACACTCCTCCAATTGGGTGTGGTGATGCAACTACTTCTGTCACACCAGTTCACCATCTCCATGTGGGAGTTGCATATTCTAGGGGCTCTCTGGGCTTTCTGAGCACCATGGTTGTTTGACACAAATGGAGTCCCTAGAGATCAATGCATGTGTGTTATATATTCTCAAAAACCACACCTTGATGATCCACACACACTCCAGTTTGCCGGTGTGGTGATGCAACTGCTTCTGTCACACTAGTTCACCATCTCCATGTGGCAGTTGCATATTCTAGGGGCTCTTTGGATTTCTGTCCACCATGGTTGTTTGACACAAATGGAGTCCCTACAGATCAATGCATGTGTTATATATTCTCAAAACCACACCTTGATGATCCACACACAGTCCAGTTGGCCGGTGTGGTGATGCAACTACTTCTGTCATACTGGTTCACCATCTCCATGTGGCAGTTGCATATTCTAGGGGCTCTCTGGGCTTTCTAACCACCATGGTTGTTTGACACAAATGGTGTCCCTATAGATCAATGCATTTGTGTTATATAGTCTCAAAAACCACACCTTGATGATCCACATGACCACACACACACTCCTCTAGTTGGGTGTGGTGATGCAACTGCTTCTGTCACACTGGTTCACTATCTCCATGTGGGAGTTGCATATTCCAGGCGCTCTCTGGGCTTTCTGACCACCATGGTTCTTTGAGACAAGTGGAGTCCCTTGATATCAATGCGTGTGTGTTATATATTCTCAAAAAGAACACCTTGATGATACACACACACTCCAGTTGGCCGGTGTGGTGATGCAACTGCTTCTGTCACACTAGTTCACCATATCCATGTGGCAGTTGCATATTCTAGGGGCTCTCTAGGCTTCTGACCACCATGGTTGTTTGACACAAATGGAGTCCCTAGAGATCAAATCATATGTTATATATTATCGAACCACACCTTGATCATCACATGACCACACACACACTCTAGTTGGGTGTGGTGATGTACGTGCTTCTGTCACACTGGTTCACCGTCATCTCCATGTGGCAGTTGCATGTTCCAGGGGCTCTTTGGGCTTTCTGTCCACCATGGTTGTTTGACACAAATGGAGTCCCTATAGATCAACGCATTTGTGTTATATATTCTCAAAAATCACACCTTGATGATCCACACACACTCCAGTTGGCCGGTGTGGTGATCCCACTGCTTCTGTCACACTAGTCCACCATCTCCATGTGGCAGTTGCATATTCTAGGGGCTCTCTGGGCTTTCTAACCACCATGGTTGTTTGACACAAATGGAGTCCGTATAGATCAATGAATTTGTGTTATATAGTCTCAAAAACCACACCTTGATGATCCATATGACCACACCCACTCCTCCAGTTGGGTGTGGTGATGCAACTGCTTCTGTCACACTGGTTCACCATCTCCATGTGGTAGTTGCATATTCTAGCGGCTCTTTGGTTTTCTGTCCACCATGGTTGTTTCACACAAATGGAGTCCCTACAGATCAATGCATGTGTTATATATTCTCAAAACCACAACTTGATGATCCACACATAGTCCAGTTGGCCGGTAAAGTGAAGCAACTGCTTCTGTCATACTGGTTCACCATCTCCATGTGGCAGTTGCATATTCTAGGGGCTCTCTGGGCTTTCTAACCACCATGGTTGTTTGACACAAATGGTGTCCCTATAGATCAATGCATTTGTGTTATATAGTCTCAAAAACCACACCTTGATGATCCACATGACCACACACACACTCCTCTAGTTGGGTGTGGTGATGCAACTGCTTCTGTCACACTGGTTCACTATCTCCATGTGGGAGTTGCATATTCTAGGCGCTCTCTGGGCTTTCTGACCACCATGGGTCTTTGAGACAAGTGGAGTCCCTTGATATCAATGCGTGTGTGTTATATATTCTCAAAAAGCACACCTTGATGATACACACACACTCCAGTTGGCCGGTGTGGTGATGCAACTGCTTCTGTCACACTAGTTCACCATATCCATGTGGCAGTTGCATATTCTAGGGGCTCTCTAGGCTTATGACCACCATGGTTGTTTGACACAAATGGAGTCCCTAGAGATCAAATCATATGTTATATATTATCAAAACCACACCTTGATAATCACATGACCACACACACACTCCAGTTGGGTGTGGTGATGTACCTGCTTCTGTCACACTGGTTCACCATCATCTCCATGTGGCAGTTGCATGTTCCAGGGGCTCTTTGGGCTTTCTGTCCACCATGGTTGTTTGACAGAAATGGAGTCCCTATAGATCAACGCATTTGTGTTATATATTCTCAAAAATCACACCTTGATGATCCACACACACTCCAGTTGGCTGGTGTGGTGATCCCACTGCTTCTGTCACACTAGTCCACCATCTCCATGTGGCAGTTGCATATTCTAGGGGCTCTCTGGGCTTTCTAACCACCATGGTTGTTTGACACAAATGGAGTCCGTATAGATCAATGAATTTGTGTTATATAGTCTCAAAAACCACACCTTGATGATCCATATGACCACACCCACTCCTCCAGTTGGGTGTGGTGATGCAACTGCTTCTGTCACACTGGTTCACCATCTCCATGTGGCAGTTGCATATTCTAGCGGCTCTTTGGTTTTCTGTCCACCATGGTTGTTTGACGCAAATGGAGTCCCTACAGATCAATGCATGTGTTATATATTCTCAAAACCACACCTTGATGATCCACACATAGTCCAGTTGGCCGGTAAAGTGATGCAACTGCTTCTGTCATACTAGTTCACCATCTCCATGTGGCAGTTGCATATTCTAGGGGCTCTTTGGGATTTTTGTCCACCATGGTTATTTACACAAATGGAGTCCCTAGAGATCAATGCATGTGTTATATGTTCTCAAAAACACACCTTGATGATCCACACACACTCCAATTGACATGCGTATACCCTGCATGTACTCGAGCTTGGTATATACGGTCCAGATACAGTGGAAGCCCATGGAATTACCATGGCCTAGTGAAGACTTCGAGTGGCCCACGGACTCTCGATGACTTGCGAGACAAGAACAAGTTTAAAGATAGAAATTTTAAAGGTAAAACTCTAATCAGTAACCGACTCGACCTGCTACCCGAGACCTGGCATATCTATATAAAGGAAACCCTATTTTCCACAACTCTCGCCAGATTGCGTGTGCGCGCCCCTGTATTCTTCGATTCCTTCATTAATTCCAAGAGTAGACAAGCAGGAGTAGGGACCTCTACGAGGCCTGAACCTGGGTAAACCTTGTGTCCCTATGTGCTTGATGCTAGCCGATTGATGCTTCCAGCGCTCCCTCCTTCTCCAAAACCCAAGTTCATAACAATGGGCATTGACGAGTTAAACCCTCGTTAATTGGCGCCGTCTGTGTGAACTGGGAGTGCTCATGTTGCGGCTTCTTCGGCCTCATCAACCACGATCTACAACTCCACAACAGCGGCGATTCGCCAGCTCTACGGTGTGTTCGACTTCACCGTCCACACGCTAGCCACTCGCCCGACTTTCGAGTCCCTGGGCGATGGAATCAGCTTGGCGATCGGGAGCTTCAACTTCCAAGTTGGTCAGATGGGCACGCTTCGCATGCCTGACCAGCCAACGACATCCATGATTGCTCCAGCATCGTGGTTCCCGCCACCAATCGGCGCCCTCAGCAAGCTCAACACCTCAGCAATAGCTAAGAGCACAGATAGCGACAACAGTCGCGGATCCGATCTGGGTGACCTAGCAACGGAAGATGGAGTCTACGGCTCCGGATCTGAAAGTTGTGGAAGCAACAACTTCCCCAACCACTTCATGTGCACCGTCATCAATGCTGGTGAAACCAGTGCCAATCGTGAAAACGGTGTCAATGGTCCTGATCCACCCAACGGCGGCATACCTAACGGCGGGCCACCCAATAGAGGCCCCACCAACGGTGGCAATGGCGCACCCGTCAACAATGGAGGGGCAGTCGAACCTCCAACCATGGTGAATGCACTGGCGAACGTGTCGTGATCAAGCTCAACGATCTCGAGTGGGCTCGCTGCCAAGAAGCCCTACGAGGTAATCCTCTACCCCTCGGCACACCGCAAGAGCTGCTGATGGGATATCATTGGCTACTAAAGGAGGAGTATAGACGCCAATTACAAACGATTTCGCAACTCGAAGGGGGCTACCAGGCTGCGGTACCAAAGTTCGAGGGTGAGTGCACCACAGTACCTAAGTTGCCTGAAATTGCGGCGTTTCGAAATGTTGGGCTGCCAACTACCGAGAGGGGCCATTTCGATGCAAACTCATCTCACCCCTACCAAATCCAAACATTCCGTGAAACTACCCTGTGAAGTAGACGGTCGAGACCCTCATGTCAGTAGTATTTCCGTGACGCGAGCGCCAACGCGGCAACCACGTAGGCGAAATGAGAGACTAAAGGAGCATGGTGCGTTGACCAAATTCACAAATCCACTCCCTCCCTCCTTTCGCATGAACCCTAGCACCGGTAGCATCGAAATACCCTCTCCAACCAGAATGATCTCTTCGGGCATTTGACTTTCGGCACCAAGTTGCTGCGCCTACTCGCTACTACCGAGCTGTAATGCTGAATGCCGTGCTAGTCATTGCGACGATCTAGCCCGCCTATACCGCCGACGAGCTGAGCAGCGCGAAGGATGGCACATCCATTTGCTGAGGAAGAAGTACATATAACTTCTAGCTGGCTATTGGCATTACAGAGATATATCGAACATAGAATTGTTTGCTAGCACGACGTTGACAAAAAATTCTTATCTTTTTTCTCCAATTTTGTGTCAACTAGGATCTCCCCGAACCCAAATACATGGTTCTAGTCACCATCCGTGGCTACCTCATTAAATTAGCACATGGGAAGAGCACGTGGAAACATGCTCAAAATATGAAGATGGAAGTAGCACTTGTGCAGTTATGCACTATCCCTGGTTTGGTTGTTGTTGTGCGTGAACTTGCTGAAATTAGGCCAGAGCAGACTGCACGGTTCAGCATTGTTGATGAACAAGGCTTCAACGTTCTTATAGCGTGTGACAGTCAGCTAATTGGGTTGATGAAACAGCATGTTAGGCTTCGCGTGGTTATGCTGGTGTGTAATATACTGGATGAGGAAGGTCCTGCAACTGGGAGTTGCCCAGCTATTATTGGAAAGGGAGGTCTAACTCGAACCCCTGCTGTTGTTCAGTAAAATGTGGTTCCTCATCCGTGACATGCTTCTGTCAGGAAACCTCCTCATTGGAGTCCCTGTATTGCCGTTGTGGAAAACTCTAGTCTGGAATCTCCTTGTACTGGTCGTCCCCGTCCCCGTGCCCATGTTGCTGCGGCTGCTGCTCACCCAATCCATGCCACTATTGAGCAAACTAAGGCTTCCGAAGGCTGTCTCGCTATTGTTGCCAAGATCACCGCCTTGTGTGCTCCTCCTCCTTGAAACCGTCCTCAAGTTGTGCGAACCCGTGCTCTAGAATCTACTGGTACTGGTTGTCCTCATGTTGTTGTTGATCTGGCCGTTGTTGACCCAATCCCTGCCATTGTTGAGCAAACTAAGGCTTCCGGAGGCTGCCCCACTGTTGTTGCAAAGACTAATGCCTTGTGTCCTCCTTGAACCCGTGCTCAGGTTCAGCAAGCTGCCGGTCTGGAGCTAGCTCATGGTCTGGACTCTGCTAGCACTCGAAACACTGCTATTGTGGGAACTACTCCTGTTCATCGATGTGGCATGACATCAGATGATCCTATTGTGGCTGCCGTTAGAAGTGGCCCTTCCTGTCCACCATGTAATGTAGCTCCCGCTGCTAAGGGCCCTCGCCTTGCTCCTGGTCCTTGTACTTCCACCGAGGTTGATCTAGCTAACGATGACGCTGGTGATGGCGGCAGTGGCATTGGGGCTAGGTCTGATGGTGCCGCTCCACCTCTCAAACCTCTCGAAGGTTTCTAACCTGAAGAACCTGATGATGGCAAAGTAATTGTTCGTATCGATGTCACGGATTATAGTGCAAAATTAGATGATGGCACAGAAAAATTCTATGATGAGTTTGATGTAATCCTTGGTAGATACGAACCTGAAGTGGTAGAGTTATCTGATCTGATGGCATCTTACATGTGAAGGTGCTGTGGGGGTCCTCCCAAGAAGCACGTTTGTTATATTTTGGTTACAGGAGCAAAAACGCTATCGGAGTGAAAGATACCAGGGATTTAGTCATACTGTTTTCAAGGAAACATTATAGAGGTGAAGTGTACTTCCACTTAATAGTGCTAATGGTTGGAGAGGAATTTGAACTCGACAATAGAGATGATGGTCTTTTAGAAGGCATGCGTGACCTGATCCATGGCATCACTAGGGCTGGTGCGACTGAGGGTAGCTTCGAACAGAGGAGAGTCTTACAGAGGAGCGTCATAAAGAGGAGCAGGAAGAGCATCCCCAGAAAGGGCACCCCGAAGAAGAACGTCACCAAGGAGACCATGCTAGAGAAGAGGACGCCCAAGAGTCCCACGAAAAAAGGCACCACGCCGCAGAGTACTCCCCTGAGATCGAGTCAAAATGCCACACCGAACGGTACCAGCAAAAATGCTAAGAGGGCTAGCACGGTCGTGAACACTCCCAGGAGTGGTAGCAAAGAGGCGAAGATGGCCAGCATGGAGGCTACCACACCCAGTGGGAGCAGAAAAAAAATACTATTTTGGAGCGGAACATGCCGCTGTCAGGGAATAATGCCAGCACGAAGGAGAACATGCCCAATAGTAGCAACAACAGGACTAATTTCGAGCGGAACACGTCGCTGAGGTGAGGCAATAATGCCAGCACGAAGGAGAACATGCCTAATAGTAGCAGCAAAAGGGCTAATTTGGAGAGGAACACACCGCTGAGGTCAGGCAATAATGCCAGCATGAAGGAGAACACGCCCAATAGTAGTAGCAAAAGGGCTAATTTGGAGAAGAACACGCCGCCGAGGTCATGCAATAATGCCAGCACCCTGGAGCCAACACCCGTGAGGGGAGGCAGTAAGGAGATCACACCCAAGAGCGGCAGCAAAAAGCCTAGTTTGATGGGGACTGGAAGGCAGATGTCAAGCCGTACTGATACCATCAGGAAATATTACATCAGGAAGGAGGATGTACATAGGAAGAGCAAGTGGGTTCTGTATAGTCAAGATGAAATTGATTATTACTTTTGTTTGTCCACTGAAGTACCTGGGATGCGTGTAAACATAAGACCACCCCATGTGGTTGCAGCAGAACCAACCGAGTGTCTTGGAGAAAACAGAGTTGCCGGTGAGGTGGATTGGGGCAATGTTCCGGTCCATCCGGGTGGAGACGATGGTGTAGCCCCACCCATGGGAGTAAATATGATGTGTTCAGTACTAGGCATTAGAGACGATGGCAAGGATTCTGAATCAGATGAAGAAGAAGGCATTGTAGAGGATCAAAAATCTGGTGATGATGAAATAGACGAGGAACTTAACGATGAGGCTGGTATTCCAGTCGATGATTTGGGTGTTGAAGTAGAAGAAATGAAACATGACCATGAGTATCCTATAATTTCGGTCGGCATCGAGTTCAGGAGCATGCATCAGTTCAGGATGTCGTTCCGGCATTTTTGTATCAAGGGGGAGTTCGACATTTATCGACTGAAGAACATTGCCGAGAGGTATGAGGTTGTTTGCAAGTTAACGTGGATGAATGGATGGGCCGAGGTACATTGTCCATGGAGGATCACAGCAAGAGCCTTACCTGCGTCGAATGAAATTAGGGTACTAGGGCAATGAATGCAGCAAACCATTAGAACTCTCTCTCTTTTCACTCTATAACTACAATTGACGTGCGATATCTTTCTGGCAACTAGTCGACTCTGCTTATCTTTTAAATGAATCTGTGTTGCAGGTGAACAAAATGGGCCCTCCACACATGTGTCCGACAGGCAGCAAACTGAAATCCTCAATGGCTGATACGGAGTGGGTGGCTATGCAATCTATGTCCATACTAAAGGATAACCCTAAGGAGACTGTGAAGAATATTCAGACTAGCCTCGGTTCTAAATACAACATTGTCCTACCGTATTACACGGTTTGGAAAGGTAAAGAGAAAGCTCTGGGGGTCTTGCACGGAGGTTGGACCAATAGCTTCAGGATGTTGTACAACTTCAACGCGGAGGTACAAGCTAGGTGTCCGGGGAGTGTTGTGGAGATTGACACCGAATCAGAAGGTGGTCAAATATATTTCAAAAGATTTTTCATGGCGCTTAAACCTTTCATCCAGGGATTCAAGGACAGATGTAGGCCATATCTGAGTGTAGATAGCACTGTCCTAACTGGCAAATGGAAAGGCTGCCTGCCATCTGCCACAACACTTGATGGTCACAACTGGATGTTCCCAGTGGCATTCGGGCCGTTTGAAACAGAAACAGAGGAAAACTAGGTCTGGTTTATGAGGCAGCTCAGGAGATCAATAGACCACATGGTTCCATTGGCTATATCCACGGATGCATGTAAAGGGCTAACGAATGCAGTGAAGGAGGTGTTCTCGCGAGCTGAAGGTAGAGAATGCCATGCCCATGTGATGCCCAACTTGTACTCACACTACGCAGGCAGCGTATTTTGTTACATGTTTCCTACTACTAGAGTTTACAAACCTAGTAGCAGCGAATATTTCATGAGCAAGATTTTTGCGAAAGCCCCTGAATTTCCACAGTACTTAGCCATCCATCATTCGCAGCTATGGAAGAGGAGTCGATTCAATCCTGATATCAAAGTTCATTACATAAACAACAACCTTGAAGAATGCCTGAATAACTGGGTGAAGGACATAAAAGTGCGTCTTGTTCATATCTTGATGGACAGCATACGTGATATGATCATGAAGCTCTTAAATATAAGGAGAGAGATCGATAGGAGACTTAGAGGACATATGCTACCGCCAGTTGTACAACAACTGCACAAGAGAAGCCGAGGACTTGCTCATCTTAAGGTTCTCCCGTTAACCAGCAGAAGCTGTGAGGTGGTCGATATGTCCAAGAGTGGCAAAAGGGATATTGTGAACATCCAGCTACGAGAATGCACCTGCTTAGAGTGGCAGCATACCGGGAAACCTTGCGACCATGCCTTGGCCTTCTTGGTGAAGAAAATAACTCTACCACATTTGGATCAGTATTTGTCAGACTACTACTCTATGGAAAAGCTCAGAGCTGCGTACGCTGGATCCATCGAGCCATGTACAGACCCATCTCAGTGGCCTCAAGTCCAACTGTCTTTCGAGCTTTGGCAGCCAGTTACAAAAAGGGGCAGAGGAAGACCTCACGTGAATAGGTTTAAGAATTTTGTCGAGAAGAAGGGTTCGGCTTTCTGTGCTACAAAGAAGGGCAACAACAGATGCAAGACCTGCCATCTTATAGGCCATAGAGCAGCTGGCTGTCCCCTTAATGCTCCCAAACCTAGGTATGAGATGGTACATTGACACAAAAAATTATTTATAGTCTGTAGATATAAGGTAGTAATCCATGTACTGTTTTTTTATAGGAAGCGCAAGGTAAGAAACAAGACGGCCGACTCAGTGATTTTGTTGCGGGAAGAAAGCCAAAACGAGTGGAGTGATGATGCCAGACAAGATTCTGGGCTGATTGGCCTGACTTCCCTCGACCCGGAGATGCAGGGTACGTGAAGCTAAGAAAATTAGCACCCAGGAAGAGGAAGAAGGTAGGAGAAGAAGCAAGTGGACGTGAAGGAAAGAGGAAGAAAGTTGTCACCCAAGCAGCGAAAGAAGGCTAGCAGTGTAGAAGGCTAATGATGTATTGAACTTGAACCTATATATGTAGTTCGGTTAAACTCTGGAGCTGTATGCGTGGAACATGTCGAGCGAAACAATCTGCCTCCCGTACTCGGAGTAAAATGTATAGCGACTTTAGGATTGGATACGGCCGAGGTCACTAGTTGAATCCAAAATTGTGACTGTGCCACTACTATCTGAACAATCGCGATAGCTGAGCGGTTAAGGGGTCTCAAAAATCGATGGGTGTTAGTGGCACAGACATGAATTATTTATAGGTGCTTAATAAATCCCTGCTATTGGCATTACACTTATGGTAAGTTTCTAGGCTGAAAAACAATTTCTTAAGCTGGCTGCTACACTCCACGAAGCGGCAACTTATTTCAGTTGCTGGACAATGACATGGCAACATAAACTGCAAATGCAACAGATAATGAGGAAATTGTTTCCACTATGTGGCTTAATCTTGAGCTCGTCTGTCTCACCACCTCCCTGCCCCTGCCTCCCCTGCACCTAGCGAAGCTCCCAGATCTCTCGCTCCATTGCACGAATCTCCTCTTTCTTGTCCCACACAGCATCACGCAGATCCTGAACAAGCTCTCTATGAAAACCTGTTAGTGGATTTTCGATCCACACAAACTTGTCATAGCCAGTCCCCCTCCCTTCCTGCGTAGTAGATCGAAGGAAACAAAAAAAGAATTACATTACGCTTTCCGGATCGGGGTTACCATTGTACATACAGTAGGAACTTACCGCTCTGATGCTATAGTTGCTGAATTTTCCTGCAGTATTTTCGTCGGTCCACGAAATCCATCTCGGCATCTTCTCACCGCACAAACACAGCATATCGGGATAGTAATCATAGGGCGCCCTCCGGTACCTGAAGGGGGCACCCGCCTGACAGCATTGAGCCGACCCTGATTCCGCCCGAGACGAACTGCACGAGCTATGAGCCATGAGCGAGGGGAGCGAGGGCAGAGGAAAGAGGAGCCTTTGGATGTTAGGGTAGTGGTGAAGCGTGATTTATCCCAACTTAATAACGCGAGAAGAATCCTACCATCCACATTCAGTTGATAGGTGGGGGATCTAGCGTGTGGACTTGTCAACCAAACCTCACGCCTTCGTGGTTCAAAATCCCTCTCGCGCGCATTGGACGAATTTTTTGGCACCTAGCCCACGTACATATCATGGGAGGCGTTGCTCAGGAACTAGACACGCCTGGCCCACAATCTTACTCCCTCCTAGGAACATGTCATGGGTCGCGCCGGCAGATCCATCCGCTCCACCGCTTGCGGTAGGGTTCGCCACGGCAGATCCACCCCAAGATCCTACCGTCACAGTATCAAATGGCCATGTTTACTTGAGAGGAGCGACGATGCTACGTATCCGAGCTCGGCCCCTCCTACCTGTAGAAGGAAGGATGCGGCGTCGAGCTCGAGCAGGAGCCACCAGGCGCGACGGCGCTCGGTCCACGCCAACCCCGTCACTTTCGTCATTGTCGATTCCGATGTGGTGGACGACGGGGACGAAGCTGTGCAGAACGCCATTGTTGCCTCCTTGGCAAAGTGCAAGCCACAAGCAGGAGTCGATGTCGCTGCGAAGGGCACGTCGGTGTCACCAATCGAGGTGGACTCTGACGATAGTGGTGTGATGTGGGTTTAGATGTTGTTTAGGATGGTTGCAATTTCGATTGTGTTTAGTGCGAGTAGAATTATTCTAATGGGTTTGTCGAGCTATATTGAGAAATATGTGCAATAGCAGCGTGTCAGTGCGTCCACTTTAGAAATTGTGTCTGTGCCATTTGCATGTTGCATTATCAACGTAGATTACATGTAAACAATCCAACGAAAATCAGATTACAACCATCAGACGGGAGTGGTAGGATGGAAGAGAAGTTGGGACAGTGGCTTCGAGGGGAAGGAAGAGAAGGGGGCGTGACACTAGCAGGTGGGCCCTCGGAACACGTGACACTGACATGCGGGTGCCGGAGCACACGGTATTGCCGGTCTGTCCAAAGGAAGCGGACTTTGCAACATGACAACAACAAGCTAATTGGACCAATATAATAACTCGTCGAATTATTAAGGAGTACTAAAAACTACAACAGGGGTACGTTTGCATAACACGTATGCTCTACGCACCTGAGAAGCATCGCTTAAGTCTAATAGTAATGACGGCACAAGTACTACATTTCCCTGTCGGTCTTCTCGATACAAATGTAGAAATGCATCTGCCTGTTCGGTCCAGCACTAACAACGTACTAAGATGGCACACATAGGATCGACGTTAGGTCCACATACTCCACCTCCCGCAGCGTCGGGCAGCTCGGCGCCTCGGCTAGCACAAGAATGCTATCGGACGACGGTGGATGGGCGTTCGCCCACATGCGCACAGCGTCGGGCAGCTCGGCGCCTCGGCTAGCACAAGAATGCTATCGGACGATGGTGGATGGGCGTTCGCCCACATGCGCACCGTGTATACGGGCCAGGCGCACGAGACTGACCTGACTAATACAGCACACATGATGGTGGGCCCGGCTCTGGTTCCTGAAACATAGGCGGTGATGGTCAGAACGAAAACAGAGTCGTCCCCCTCATGGAAAATTAGCCGGCGGCGTGCCGAGTCAGTGAACGGCACCTGCTCTTGGAGAAGTTGGGCTTGCCCGTACGAGATCCTAATCACTTCGATCAAGTGCTCCTCTACAAGGTGGACGACGAGCTCTGCCGGCGGGCCGGTGTAGTTGTTGCCCGGCTCTGTGTAGGAGCACGCGCCATGCGGGCACACGAGCTCGTGGAGTGGGAGCTCGTGGTAGGAGTAACGGCGAAAGCATCCTGGGTGGGAGCACACGAGTGGGAACGTTGCTGCGTAGTTGCGCGGGCGGATCTCTAGATTCTTGGGCTGCAGCATCTGCCACATCTGATGTTCATCGAGAAATCGGAAAAAAGATCAGCAGTTAGATTGGCGAATAGCAGGAATATGTAGGATAAGTTCAAAAGCTTGTAAAATGATTTCTTAGCATGAAGGTAGCAACTCGAGAATTGGCGGATGTCGTCGGCTTGCAGCTACGGCAGGATGGGAGTGAAGTGGGGAAAGTGGCTTCGAGGGGAAGGAAGAGAAGTACGAGGAGGAAGAGAAGTACTAATGGGGACGTGACACTAGGATATGGCCCACTGAACTCGTGAGTCGTGACACTCGCAACATGCCAGTTTGTCCAGAGCAAGCGTGGCCAATCATGCTGCAGAACAGCCTTCTCGAGGATCGCCCTCACGAAGACCATACCGATTGGCCAATCGCCCCGATCAAATGGTATGTAGCAATCGTCAAGTAGAACAACTGTGTTATGGCGTGCCTTCTAGAAGACTCGGTCTAACGGTGGATCCATTGGGGGGCTAAGGTTAGGGATCTCCTAAGGTTAGGATGAATATGTGGTTTATGAAAAGAACACACATCCAATGACACTGGTGGATCCTTATGTGGTTTGTGAGAAGAACACACATGCAATCACACTGGGTGGATCCACATGTGATTTATGAGAGGAACACACATGTAATGACCACTGGTTGATCCATGTGTGGTTCATGACTAGAATACACATGCAATGCCTTTGGTTTATCCATGTGTGGTTCATGATAGGAACACACATGCAATGACTCTAGTGGATCCATATGTGGTTTGTGGAAAAGAACACACATGCAATGGCCACTGGTTGAGCCATATGTGGTTTGTGGAAAGAACACACATGCAATGCCATTGGTGGATCCATGTGTGGTTTGTGGAAAAGAACACACATGCAATGGCCACTGGTGGATCCATATGTGGTTTGTGGAAAGAACACACATGCAATGCCATTGGTGGATCCATTTGTGGTTTGTGGAAAAGAACACACATGCAATGACTCTAGTGGGTCCATCTCTGGTTCATGTCAGGAACACACAAGCAATGCCATTGGTGGATCCATGTGTGGTTTGTGGAAATAACACACATGCAATGACACTGGTGGCTCCATATGTGGTTTTTGAAAAGAACACACATGCAATGACTCTAGTGGATCCATATGTGGTTTGTGGAAAAGAACACACATGCAATGACTCAAAGGGATCCATGTGTGGTTTGTGGAAAAGAACACACATGCAATGACCATTGGTTGATCCATATGTGGACTGTGGAAAGAACACACATGCAGTGAACACTAGTTGATCCATGAGTGGTTTGTGAAAATAACACACATGCAATGCCATTGGTTGATCCATATGTGGTTTGTGAAAAGAACACACATGCAATGCCATTGGTTAATCCATGTGTGGTTTGTGGACAGAACACACATGCAATGACTCAGGGGATCCATGTGTGGTTTGTGGAAAAGAACGCACATGCGATGGCCAGTTGTCTATCCATATGTGGTTTGTGGAAAGAACACACATGCAATGACACTGGTTGGTCCATGTGTGGTTTGTGGAAAGAACACACATGCAATAACCACTGCTCGATCCATGTGTGGTTTGTGGAAAGAACACACATGTAATTTCACAGGTGGACCAATATGTGGTTTGTGAAAAGAACGCACATGCAATGACTCTAGTGATGGTTCTAGTATAAGAACAAACATGCAATGACTCAAGTGAGTCCATATGTGGTTTGTGAAAAGAACACACATGCAATGACTCTAGTGGATCCATATGTGGTTTCTTGAAAACAACACACATGCAATGACCACTTGTTGATCCATAAGTGGTTTGTGGATAGAACACACATGGAGTGAACACTGGTTGAACCATTTGTGGTTTGTGAAAAAAACACACTTGGAATGCCATTGGTTGATCCATATGTGGTTTGTGAAAAGAATAGACATGCAATGCCATTGGTTAATCCATGTGTGGTTTGTGGAAAGAACACACATGCAATGACTCAGGGGGATCCATGTGTGGTTTGTAGAAAAGAACACACATGCAATGACCACTGGTTGATCCGTATGTGGTTTGTGGAAAGAACACACATGCAACAAGAATATCATTTTGCGGCCCGAAAGTTGGGGTGTACAGGCAACACGGTACCCAAGTTCCCTGAAATCAGCCGGGATGACTACAGTTGGTCTGCCAAATACTCAGAGGGTCTTTTTTGGTACGAATTCAAATTTACGTTTCAAACAAAAAATCAGGCTAATGGCCGCCAAGTTGGGCCCTCTGTCAGTTCTCGCCGTTATGTCGCTCCCGTCGCTTAGGCAGGTTGGCTGTCACGTAGGCTTGCAGTGCCGGCACAGTGTCTAGGACAGCACCCCCTGCCCAGTGTATTGACATGACAAAATAGGGCACATGTATCGGCGTTATAATTATTTTTTGTTTACTCAGAAGATGGAATGACCACCGCCACGTGTCTCTCCTTGGACTTCCGTCCCAATCGTTAACCACTACCTTAAAAGCGCATTGATGGTTCCACCATTCCCCTGCCTCGCAGAAACCACTCTTCTTCTTCCTGTCATCTATCTTCTTCCCGTCTTCTCCTTGCCGCCATGGAAGATCTACGCACTCTAGAGACAAGCTTCACTACCCATGACAATAAGAAGATAGACGTTGTCTACACCAACGAGGAGGAGATAGTGGTGCGTGTCCTGAGCATGTACGAGGGTTGGCTTGGGATAGACGAGGACAAGTTTGTGGGATTGGACCACGAGTACACCGCGGAGCACCCATATGAACGGAGTGAAGTCGACGTCGTTCAACTGGCCATGCGGAAACACGTCCTCGTCTACCACCTCTCCCAGTTTGTAGATCTGCTCTCTGTAGCTAACCGCTTTTAGGGTTTTCTCCTCTTGTTCTTTATCCACTTGCTTATCTTGCAACTGCTCGATTTATTTAGGACCAAATAAATTAGGGTTTCCCTATGTCTCAATCGACTGAGATTTTCTTTAGTCTCAATCACCTAAGAAAAGTGCAACCGTAGTTAAAAGAAATGTGCAACTCGTTAAGTCGACTGAGAAAAAGCAAAACTGAATAAACTATGACAAGACAATGTTGAGAGTCTTGAACTTGCATTTACTGAACTTTTCAAAATTATATTCAGATGATGATCTTGCATTGACAAAATATTTGTAGTTACAAATTTTTGTGATGACAAACTACATACTTTCAGGACTGACAGGAAATGTCCAGCGCTGCGCCAGTTCCTTGTAGAAAAGGGAATTGTTTTCTGCACTTTTGACACAACAACTAATTTTTCGAAATTTTATCAAGACGAAATTATAATTCTTGCGCACAACTGTATCGATATTTAGAGTCTTGTCAAGTTCCTAGGGGGCTCGAGGAAGGATGGAATGGAATCACTCACAACTAGAATCCTCGATGAGTCGTACGACAGAATGAAGGAAGATTTCCCTACGGATAGGCATGATTTTTGGGACGAGTGGCCGTTGTCTCATATAAACCTGAAGTATACAGCCATAGATGCTTACTTGACCTACCAGCTGTACGAGAAGATCCATTTTTCTACGTTACCTCGCGTTTTGCCCTATTTGCAAGAGGGAAGACGAGCTTAGGGGAGCCCTTTGTAGAAAATGCAGAATAGCTGAGTTTGAAGCTGCATATGCAAAGAAATTGGCTACATCTGAAGCAGCTGATAGAGAGGCTGCAGAAGCAGCTGAAAGAGAGCTTGCAGCTAAAGAAGCAGCTGACAGAGAGGCTGCAGCTGAAGCGGCAAACATAGAGGCAGCATCTTCTAGCGGCAACAATCAGGCATGTGATGTGATACGTCCATTTTGCATCACTATTCTATGTCTTAATTCACTATTAATCATTGATATATTTCATATTGAGAGGTGATATTTATGTTATTTCATCTGTTTTTGCATGGTTGATGACTTTTGCAGCATGGACCGCTGCAGTCAGGATTCTGATGGAAAAGGTGATGTTTGGAGGCAAAATTCGCGAAGATCAGAAAATCCGGGAAAATATACGGAAAATCCTATTTTTCCAGAAGACTAAGGATGCCAGAAGACGGAGTGGAGATGGGCCACAGGGGGCCCACACCACCCCCGGTGCGGGCAGCCCTAGGCCACGCCAGGAGGTGGTGTGACCACCCTGGCCTACTCCAGCCTCTCCCCTCTGGCGTATATCATCCTCCCGAACCCTAAGACTCGGGGAGCAACCACAGAAAGATTACGCCACCTCTGCGGGGCGGAAAACACCGAGAGAGAAAGATCTCTCCGGCAGTCAGATTTCTGCCGGGGGAATTCCTTCGCAGAGAGGGAAGATCGTCGCCATCAACACCACCATCAAGCTGGACTTCATCGGGATCATCATCATCATCACCATCATCATCATCATCAGCACCCTCATCACCATCTCCATGTTGCTGTAACAATTGGTTGAATCTTGCTATAGTTCATAGGGGAAACTTTCCTGGTGTTGACTACTCTTTGTAGTTGATGCTATTGAGTGAACCATTGAATTATTGTTTGTGTTCAGATTGTTATACATCATTATTCCATCTCTGATCATGATCCATATGATTTCTCGCGAGTATTTCGTTTTGTTCTTGAGGACATGGGAGAAGTCTTGTTGTTAGTAGTGGAGTTGTGTTGAGAAAGATTCAATAGATTGTTATTTAAGTTGTGGTGTACTTCTTCTAGTGGTGTCATGTGAACGTCGACACATGACACTTCACCTATATGGGACTAGGGGAATGCATTGTGTCTTTGGCTACTAATCGTAGGGGTTGTCGGAGTGATATAAACCTAAACCCCCGTTAGGAAACCATTGCACAAGGGACATAAGGGTCTTAGAGTTTAAAGTTGTGGTTAGGTTTCTACCTTAATTATTTTCTTGTACTTACGGATGTTTGCAAGGGGTTTAATCACAAGTATGTATTAGTCTTGGATCTGGCGGTACATTAGCACAGGTTCACCCACACAACACTTAGCAAGCTAGAGAAGATTAATCAACTATATGAAGCGAAAGCACTTGACAGTCTTCCCATGTGTCCTCGAGAACGTTTGGTCATCTTAAGTAATACAACCGGCTTGTCCTTTGCTGCATAAAGGATTGGGCCACTTGCTGCATTTATTTCTACTGTCTTTTATTTACTCGTACTTTGTTTACTTGCTTTATCGAAAACCCCTAAAAATCCATTTGCTAAGTACTTGCAGAGAATTCCTGATCCATACCACTAGCCAGCACCTTCTGCTCCTCGTTAGGTTCGACACTCTTACTTATCGAAAATACTGCGATACACCCCATACACTTGTGGGTCATCAAGACAATTTTCTGGCGCTGTTGTCGGGGAGTGAACCGCTATTGGAGAGTGGAACTGGTAAAGGAAACTTCTACTGTGAATCTTATTTACTTCTGTTAGTTTCTTTATTTTCGTTATGGATAATTCGCTGAGTTTCTTATTCGGTAATGCTACTACCACTGCTAAGGTAGTAGATAAGCCACCACCTGCTGAGAATGATGTTTTCGAAATACCTACAAGAATTATTGATCGTGTTATGGATAACTACTATGTTGGGGATGGAACTGTCCATCCCGGTGATCATTTATTCTTTATACACGAATTATGCGGGTTGTTCAACTGTGCAGGTAGTACTACAAATCAAGTTAAGAAGAAGTTATTTTCATTATCGCTGAAAGGAAGAGCTGAGGAATGGTATAAGCTGCTAAAGAATGGTCAAGCCTTGAATGGGAGGAAATAGTGCATCTCTTTTATTCAAAGTTTTATCCTCCTAGTGAGATTCATAAAGTTAGGAATCAAATATACAACTTTTGGCCTCTTGATTGAGAGAGTACAGCCCAAGCTTGGGGGAGATTGAAGTTACTAATGCTCAAATGTCCCATTCATGAGCTCCCCAACAATATTATTATCAATAACTTTTATGCAAGACTCCCTGTACATGACAAGGATTTATTGGATGCTTCTTGTGCTGGATCATTCACTTGCATGGAAGAAGAAGCTAAATGGGATCTTCTGGACCGTATTCAAGATAATGCTGAAGCTTGGGAGAATGACAAAGGTAGAAAGTCAGGTATAAATTATGATTATGAATGCATTGAATCTTTTATGGGAACTGATGACTTTCAAAATATTAGTAATGCTTATGGTCTAGACTCTCAAGCTATTGCTTCTTATTTCAAGGCTTTTGCTTCCTACATTGAAGTGCCTAAAAAGAAGTGGATAAGTATCATGAACCTTATAAAGATATTGCTAAGAGTGTTCCTGCAAGAAATACTGAAGTTTATACTGCTAATCATGTTTTACCTATACTTTACATTGAGAAAATGCCTTTCCTAGTTAAGGTAAAGGAACATTCTATGATAGCTAGTACGGTTAATGAAAGTATAATCAAAGCTGTTGAACCTGATAAACAAAAGGTTGATGAACCTATGATAGCAAATGTGAAAGACTTTGTCACTAAATATAAAGAAGAGGGACACCCTATCCTTTGTAAGGATACCTCTAATATTGTTTCAGAAAGTAGTATTATGAGAGCTAGTATTCCTGTGTTTTCTATTAGAATAAGTGATCATTGCTATGATGGTCCTTGTGATAGTTATATTGTCAAGTTTATGCATGATACTGAAAATTACTATGAGAGAGGGAAAAGTGTTCTTATGTATCTCAATAATATCAAGTTTCCTCGTTTTATGCTGAAAGTTTTTATGTTGCACTTCCTTTGCCTTCTTATGCAAGTTGCCTCTGGTTTCAACAACTTGTTTGTTTACAAAATTCCCTTGCATACGAAGTGGATTAGACTTAAATGTGTGTGTTTTTGCTTCTTAATGCTCTCTTTCACTTCAATTCATATCCCTATGAGAGCTTCTTCAAAATTATCATGCCCATCTTAATGGCTATAAAGAAAGAGCTTTATGGGAGACAACCCAATTTGTTTTTGCTTTCAATTTTTTTTGTTTATTTGAGTCTTGGAAGTTATTACTTCGGTAATAACCGCTCCTTATCCGTTTTGTTTGGTTTTTGTGTAAAGATCAACCTCTAATGAGAGAGAAGTAAGATTTGGGGAAGTTGTTGTCCCGAAACAGATTTTTTCTGCTTCACCGTAAAAATTCGTGAGAGATATCTGTATGTTGGATTGAGCTGTAAATTTTTGTGCTTCTGCCCCAGGTTGTTATTTAACTTTCATTAATTTTGCATTTTTTGATTTGAGTAACAAAAGATGTTCGAAATAATTGATCTTTACCTGCTAGTCTGTTTTGACAGAATTTTGCCAATCTTGCATTTTCTTCTTTATTCGATTTCCTTTTTGAATTCTTCTTGGATTTTCGGAAGGAGTTGCTGGAGAAAATTCCGAAAAACCACCACATTTCAGTGGGAAATTTGCAGACCAACCAGTATTCGGCGAAATTGCAAAAATCCACTGGTTTTGTGCGAATTGATGCCAATGTGCACTGATTGTTCGATTTAGCCCGATTAACACGATTTCTGACATTGGGCCCTACTGTCGGTGCTGACGTGGCAAAGCAGAGTTTGGACATATCTACTTTGGGTTATTTTGTAAACTTTTTTGTGGGACCCACTGGTCACTTAGTTTGTTTTTCCTTTTTCCCCAAATACACTCTCTCTCCCAGGCTTCGCCGCCGGCATCCCCTGCTCCGGCCGCCCCGTCGCCGGAGTCCTCTGCTCCGGCCATCTGCTCCCTACACACTGCCCAACCCATCCCTCCTCACTCCGGCGCCCTCCCCATCCCTCCCTACTCCATCTCCACCACGGTCTCTTTCTTGCTCAGCTGGTCAGCGGCGGGCGTAGAGCGGCGGGCCGGCGAGCGGCGGGCGTCGGGCCGCGGGCGGCGGACGCGCCAGCGAGCGACGAGCGTGGACCTGCCGACGGGGAGCTGCGGGCGTCGGGGAGCGGTGGGGTGGGGCGGCGAGTGGCGCCAGGGAGCGGCGGGTGCGGGGCGGCGGCCGACGAGCACAACTCATCGTCCACAGGTGGAGGAAACGCGGCGTCCCGTGCGATGGGCGGAGTGGGGAGGGGCGGCGGACCGACGGCCGAAGTAGGGAGAGATGGGGATGGCGGCCGGAGTGGGGAGGGATCGGGAGGGCGGCTTGCAGGGAGCAGGTGGTGGTGTGATTTTAGGAAATAAAATCAAAGGAAAAAAGAAAAAAATTAATTACTGACTAGTGGGTCCCACAGAAAGTTTACAAATAAACCCAAAATAGATATGTCCAAGCTCTGCTTTGCCACCTCAGCACTGATAGTGGGCCCCATCGGTCAGAAATCATGTTAACCGGCCTCAATTTCACAATCAGTGCACATTGGAACGAATCTCCCCAAAATCGGTGGATTTTTGCAATTTCACGCAATAGCGGTGGTTTTACGTATTTCTCGCTGAAATGTGGTGGTTTTTTGGAATTTTCTCGAGTTGCTGTAGTAGCTTATGTTTTGATGGTTTTCAGTTGAAGTTGAACTCAAAAGGTTTTATCACTTCACTTACTAATGTTGCTAATAAGAACTGTGTGAAGTTTTGTGTGAAAGAAATTTCCAGCTGAATGCCGAGAGCCCAGTGTTCAGCGGTGTAGGCGTTGATTTTCACGGTCTCGCGCTCGCCGCCTTTGTTGATGCTGGAGCCTGCGGCCTCTGCATGCTTCATTAAGGAGATGAATTCGGTGCCGCCGGCGAGAGTCACACAGCAGAAGTTGATCCTCGTGCAGAAGGGGATGCGCCAGGGGCTGCCCCTGAAGAAGGCGTCGTACTAGCCGGCCCACAGCCTCCTTAGCACCTGACGAGTCTTGGTGTGTATAGACTCATCATCACTGCAGACGTTGCTGCCGGAAACCTATTGGAAGAAAAGGAAAATGGGGGAGTAGATGATGTAAGAAGATCAAGCAATCGAAATGCGAACAAGCGAATCCTAATAAACCAATATCTTGCATCCAACGATGGGAACGGTAGAAGAATCAGGGGAGGGGAGCAAACCCTAGTTACCTCCGACCATGGGTCGTCGATGCCAGTGTCGTAGGGGTTCAGCGGAGCGATGTACTTATCTAGATCGTAGGTGCCCAAGAAGTGCTTGATCTGCTTGTGACCGGCGGGGGCCTCCTTGCCGGCGGGTGGCCCCTCTTCGGCGGCTCCATCGGTAGCGGGACAGGGGCCTGGATAGGAACGGCGGCTGCCGTCGATGCCTCGACTGGGTCCTGGACAGGGACGGCGGTTGCTTTCAACGCGTCGAGGGGGACTGGCGAGGAGATGGGGTCCTCCTCGCCGGCGGCCACAGAGGCGACGATGGCCACCTTATCCTCCTCGGCCATCACCGGCGCAGACGGGGTATTCTCGGAAGTTTGCGGATGCTGGTGGGACAGTGCAGAGGGTTGCGTGGGGACAGTGAGCGAGAGTGAGAGTGGGTGTGAGGAGAGGGTCTCTATAGTTAAGGTGGATGGAAGCAAGGAACGTTTCGTTGCACCACTGTGCAACGCGCCGTGCAGTCTACTACACCGTGCACTACGACACGCGCACGGTACGTCACGTTTTTTTCCTGGGACGTGCATGGCAGTTCTGTATTGAGCCGCATGCAAAGGGCGCATACACAATTTCTATGTACGAAGTTTGACACGGCCCTAAAATTGGCGATTGAGAGCCGCTGCGTATAAAATGGGATATGTCTTATTAAAATCAAGTGGCAATAAATTGCAGCTGTCCATAGACGACCGTGAACTCGATGACGCATGCGTTGTGGTGTAGTAGTAGCAGTAGTAGGCTTTTCAGACTTGATTAAACATGACAAGACCGCTCGATGACTTTTTCCATGGACGGCAACGTGTTTCTTCTTGTAGAAGTCTCGCTGAGGGAGATGTCCATACTTTCTCACGCTGTACTGTGAAGGCCACGACGTGTGCAACGATCATCGTTGGATCGCACAGAATCAATGGTTGGTGCGCACGATCCGCGTGACAATTGTGACAACCAATCAGGGAGTAGCAGACAGGGTGAGCACAGGTTTGTGCTTCTACGAAAGATAGAGAGAGGGGGGCAAAACTAGGGCCCACAAAACTGAGTAGTACCACATAAAACCAAGGGCAAAACTGAGTAGTATAAAAATGTAAAGTGAGTGTCTTGTACAATGAAATACATCATGGCATACATCAAATTATGCCAAGATAGATCCACTAGAGTTCATTGCATGTGTGTTCTTCTCACAAACCATATCACGAACCACACCTAGTGTCATTGCATGTGTGTTCTTCTCATTAGCCACACATGGATCCACTAGTGTCATTGCATGTCTGCTCTTTTCATTAACCACAGTTAGAGTCATTGCATGTCTGTTCTTTTCACAAACCACATATCATCAGTGTCATTGCATGTGTGTTCTTCCCATAGACCACACATGGATCCACCAGTGTCATTGCATGAGTGTTATTCTCACAAACCACACAAGGATCCACCGGTGTCAAAGGATGTGTGTTCCTCTCATAGACCACACATGGATCCACCGGTGTCATTGCATGTGTGTTCTTCTCACAAACCACATAAGGATACGCCGGTGTCATTGGATGTGTGTTCCTCTCATAGACCACATATGGATCCAGAAGTGTCATTGGATGTCTGTTCCTCCCATGAACCACATCTAGAGTCATTGCATGTGTGTTCTTCCCACAGACCACACGTGGATCCTCCAGTGTTATTGCATGTGTGTTCTTCTCACAAACCACATATGGATCTAGTAGTGTCATTGGGTGTGTGTTCCTCCCATAGACCACACATGGATCCACCGGTGTCATTGCATGTCTGCTCTTTTCATGAACCACAGTTAGAGTCATTGCATGTGTGATCCTCTCACGGACCACACATGGATGCACCAGTGTCATTGGATGTGTGTTATTCTAATGAACCACAGCGAGAGTCATTGGATGTGTGTTCTTTCCATGAACCACAGCTAGAGTCCTTGCATGTGTGTTCTTCTCACAAACCACATTAGGATACACCAAAGTCATTGCACGTGTGTTCTTCTCATGAACCAAAGCTAGAGTCAGTGCATGTGTGTTCTTCTCACAAACCATATCATGAACCACACCAGTGTCATTGCATGTGTGTTCTTCTCATTAACCACACATGGATCCACCAGTGTCATTGCATGTTTGCTCTTTTCATTAACCACATTAGAGTCATTGCATGTCTTTTCTTTTCACAAACCACAGTTAGAGTCATTGCATGTCTGTTCTTCTCATAAACCACATAAGGATCCACCAGTGTCATTGCATGTGTGTTCCTCTCATAGACCACACATATGGATCCAGCGGTGTCATTGGATGTGTGTTCCTCCCAGGAACCACATCTAGAGTCATTGCATGTGTGTTCTTCCCATAGACCACACATGGATCCACCAGTGTCATTGCATGTGTGCTCTTCTCACAAACCACATATGGATCCAGAAGTGTCATTGGATGTGTGTTCCTCCCACAGACCACACATGGATCCACCAGTGTCGTTGGATGTCTGCTCTTTTCATGAACCACAGTTATAGTCATTGCATGTGTGATCCTCTCACTAACCACACATGGATCCACCAGTGTCATTGGATGTGTGTTCTTCTCATGAACCACAACTAGAGTCATTGGATGTGTGTTCTTTCCATGAACCACAAATAGAGTCCTTGCATGTGTGTTCTTCTCACAAACCACATAAGGATACACCAGAGTCATTGCACATGTGTTCTTCTCACGAACCACAGCTAGAGTCATTGCATCTGTATTCTTCTCACAAACCATATCATGAACCACACCAAGTGTCATTGCATATGTGTTCTTCTCATTAACCACACATGGATCCACCAGTGTCGTTTCACATCTGCTCTTTTAATTAACCATAGTTAGAGTCATTGCATGTCTGTTCTTTTCACAAACCACACATCACTAGTGTCATTGCATGTGTGTTCTTCTCATAGACCACACATCGATCCACTGGTGTCATTGCATGAGTGTCCTTCTCACAAACCACATATGGATCCAACAGTGTCATTGCATGTGTGGTCTTTTCACATACCACATACCACCAGCGTCATTGCATGCGTGTTCTTGTCACAAACCACGTAAGGATCCACCGTTGTCATTGGATGTGCATTCCTCTCACAGACCACACATGGATCCACCGGTGTCATTGCATGTGTGTTATTCTCACAAACCACATAGGGATCCACAAGTGTCATTAGATGTGTGTTCCTCTCATGAACCACATCTAGAGTCATTGCATGTGTGTTCTTCCCACATACCACACATGGATCCAGCAGTGTCATTGGATGTGTGTTCTTCTCATAAACCACATAAGGATCCACCAGTGTCATTGCATGTGTGTTCCTCTCATAGACCACATATAAGGATCCACTAGTGTCATTGGATGTGTGTTCCTCTCATGAACCACACCTAGAGTCATTGCATGTGTGTTATTCCCACAGCCCACACAAGGATCCACTAGTGTCATTGCATGTGTGTTCTTCTCACAAACCACACATGGATCCAGCAGTGTCATTGGATGTGTGTTCCTCCCACAGACCACACATGGATCCACCAGTGTCATTGCATGTCTGCTCTTTTCATGAACCGCAGTTAGAGTCATTGCATGTGTGATCCTCTCACAGACCACACAAGGATCCACCAGTGTCATTGGATGTGTGTTAGTCTCATGAACCACAACTAGAGTCATTGGATGTGTGTTCTTTCCATGAACCACAGCTAGAGTCCTTACATGTGTGTTCTTCTCACAAACCACATAAGGATACACCAGAGTCATTGCATGTGTGTTCTTCTCATGAACCACATATAGAGTCATTGCATGTGTGTTCTTCTCACAAACCATATCATGAACCACACCTAGTGTCATTGCATGTGTGTTCTTCCCATTAACCACACCTGGATCCACCAGTATTATTGCATGTCTGCTCTTTTCATTGACCACAGTCAGAGTCATTGCATATATGTTCTTTTCACAAACCACGTATCACTAGTGTCATTGCGTGTGTGTTCTTCTCACAGACCACACATGGATCCACCAGTGTCATTGCATGAGTGTCCTTCTCACAAACCACATATGGATCCAACAGTGTCATTGGATGTATGTTCTTTTCACAGACCACATACCACCAGTGTCATTGCATGCGTGTTCTTCTCACAAACCACATAAGGATCCACCGGTGTCATTGGATGTGTGTTCCTCTCATAGACCACACATGGATCCACCAGTGTCATTGCATGTATACTCTTTTCATGAACCACATCTAGAGTCATTGCATGTGTGTTCTTCCCATGAACCGCACATGGATCCACCGGTGTCATTGCATGTCTACTCTTTTCATGAACCACATCTAGAGTCATTGCATGTGTGTTCTTCCCATGAACCACACATGGATCCACCGCTCCACCGCCACCACCAAATTCCACGAAACAGCACCAGAAACTCCGTTCTGGCACCCTGCCGGGACGGGGAATTGGAGGAGATCATCATCATCATCATCACCATCGCTTCTCCATCGACCATCCATGTTTCGCCCATCTATGAGTGAGTAATCGCCCGCTGTAGGCTATGGGGATGGTAGGGATTGGATGAGATCGTTCATGTAATGGCATCAGATTGTTTGGGCATGGTGCCTAGTATCTTTTATTAGTGCTTTATGACTTTGTTGCGACTTGTTGTGCTTAATGCTTGTCACTAGGGCCCAAGTGCCATGATTTCAGATCTGAACTTATTATTGATTCATTATGATAGTATTGTTCTTGGTCTTATCTACAAGTTGTATACACATGTTGCTGTCCGGAACCTATGGCCCCAAAGTGACAGAAATCGGGATAACCGGAAGGGAAAGGCTTTGATGTGAGGATCACATGTATTCACGGAGTGTTAATGCTTTGCTCCGGTGCTTTATTAAAAGGAGCATCTTAATTTCCAGTAGTTCCCTAGAGGCCCCGCTGCAAACGGGCTGGCAGGACAAAAGATGTTGTGCAAGTTCTCATTGCGAGCACGTATGACTATATATGGAACACACGCCTAGGATTTTCTAGTACTTGGGTGCTTTATCTTATTTATCTGCAATTGCCCTATGTTCTGTTTGCTATGTGAATTGTCTTGTCCATGCAACGCCCGTCCATCCATCCCTATGCCTACCGCACTCGAATCCCACTGTTTACTGCTTTTGTTACTACTGTCTTTGCTTTGCTGATGCTGTTTCTTTACTATTCCTACTACAAAACTATTGCTACCGATAAACTGCTGTGAGCAAGATTGTTTCCAGGTGCAGCTGAATTGACAACTCAGTTGTTAAGGCTGATAAATATTCTTTGGCTCCCCTTGTGTCGAATCAATAAATTGGGTTTAACTTCCCTCGAAAATACTGCGATAGACCCCCTATACTTGTGGGTCATCAGCGGCCCAACTTTTCGAAATGCGGCAATTTCAGGCAACTTAGGTACCGCGATGCGCTGGCCTGTGAACTTTGGTAGCGCAGACGAACATGCCCATATGCAATGACACTGGTTGATCCATGTGTGATTTGTGGAAAGAACACACATGCAATGACTCTAGTGGATCCATGAGTGGTTTGTGGAAAGAACACACATGGAGTGCCATTAGTTGATCCATCTGTGGTTTGTGAAAAGAATACACATGCAATGAATCTAGTGGGTCCATATGTGGTTTGTGAAAAGAACAAACATCCAATGACTCTAGTGGATCCATATGTGGTTTGTGGAAAGAACACACATGCAATGACTCAAGTGGGTCCATATGTGGTTTGTGAAAAGAACACACATGCAATGACTCAGGGGGATCCATGTGTGGTTTGTGGAAAGAACACACATGCAATGACCACTGGTCGATCCATGTGTGGTTTGTGGAAAGAACACACATGCAATGACCACTAGTCGATCCATGTGTGGTTTGCGGAAAGAACACACATGCAATGACTCTAGTGTTGGTTTTAGTATAAGAACACACATGCAATGACTCTAGTGGGTTGATATGTGGTTTGTGAAAATAACACACATGCAATGACTCTAGTGGATCCATATCTGGTTTGTGGAAAAGAACACCCATGCAATGACCACTGGTTGATCCATAAGTGGTTTGTGGATAGAACACACATGCAGTGAACACTGGTTGATCCATGTGTGGTTTGTGAAAAGAACACACATGCAATGCCATTGGTTGATCCACGTGTGGTTTCTGAAAAGAACACACATGCAATGTCATTGGTTGATCCATATGTGGTTTGTGAAAAGAACACACATGCAATGCCATTGGTTAATCCATGTGTGGTTTGTGGAAAGAACACACATGCAATGCCATTGGTTAATCCATGTGTGGTTTGTGGAAAGAACACACATGCAATGACCACTAGTCGATCCATGTGTGGTTTGCGGAAAGAACACACATGCAATGACTCTAGTGTTGGTTTTAGTATAAGAACACACATGCAATGACTCTAGTGGGTTGATATGTGGTTTGTGAAAATAACACACATGCAATGACTCTAGTGGATCCATATCTGGTTTGTGGAAAAGAACACCCATGCAATGACCACTGGTTGATCCATAAGTGGTTTGTGGATAGAACACACATGCAGTGAACACTGGTTGATCCATGTGTGGTTTGTGAAAAGAACACACATGCAATGCCATTGGTTAATCCATGTGTGGTTTATGAAAAGAACACACATGCAGTGAACATTGGTCGATCCATATGTGATTTGTGAAAAGAACACACATGCAATGCAACTAGTTGATCCATATGTGGTTTGTCCGAAGAACACACATGCAATGCCATTGGTTAATCCATGTGTGGTTTGTGGAAAGAACACACATACAATGACCACTAGTCGATCCATGTGTGGTTTGCGGAAAGAACACACATGCAATGACTCTAGTGCTGGTTTTAGTATAAGAGCACACATGCAATGACTCTAGTGGGTCGAGATGTGGTTTGTGAAAAGAACACACATGCAATGACTCTAGTGGATCCATATGTGGTTTGTGGAAAACAACAGACATGCAATGACCACTGGTTGATCCATAAGTGGTTTGTGGATAGAACACACATGCAGTGAACACTGGTTGATCCATGTGTGGTTTGTGAAAATAACACACATGCAATGCCATTGGTTAATCCATGTGTGGTTTGTGGAAAGAACACACATGCAATGCCATTGGTTAATCCATGTGCATTTTGTGGAAAGAACACACATGCAATGACTCGGGGGGTTCCATGTGTGGTTTCTAGAAAAGAACACACATGAAATGACCACTGGTTGGTCCATATGTGGTATGTGGAAAGAATACACATGCAATGATATTGTTTGATCCATGTGTGGTTTGTGGAAAGAACACACATGCAATGACTCTAGTGGATCCATGTGTGGTTTGTGGAAAGAACACACTGATGCGCTCGACTTTCGACGTAGAGCTTGTTGGGAACCCCAAGAGGAAGGCACGATGAATATAGCAGCAAGTTTTCCCTCAGTTATGGAACCAAGGTTTAATCGAACCAGTAGGATCAAGGAAACACCCCAAAGTTGTTACTAGCTAAGCTTTGGCAGGGCGCACTACCGGTGCTAGTAGCAACGTGGAGACCTGCACAACACAACCATAGAAGTGTGTCTCCAACTTGCGATGAGGTTGTCAATCTCACCGTGTTTTGCGGAAAACAAAGGATTAAACGTATCGAATGGAAAGAAGTAAAAGTTTGCAGAAAGTAAACACAAAGAAGAAACAGATTGTACATTGTAGGTAAAGTAAAAAGGATCGGGATCCATAGTTCACTAGAGGTGGCTCTCCTTAGATAAAAAACATGCTGGGTGAACAAATTACAGCGGGGCAATTGACAAATACCGAGAAGGCAATACATGCATATACTCCCTCCGTCCCAAAATGTAAGGCGTCTAAGCTTTAGTCAAAAGTCTATATATTTTATGTTTGACCAAATTTATACATGAAAATATAAACATTCACAATACCAAATCAATATCAATAGATTCACATGTAGTGCCATTGGTCGATCCATGTGTGGTTTGTGAAAACAATACACATGCAATGACTCTACTAGGCCCATATGTGGTTTGTGAAAATAACACACATGCAATGACTCTAGTCGATCCATATATGGTTTGTGGTAAGAAAACACATGCAATGACTCAAGTGGGTCCATATGTGGTTTGTGAAAAGAACACACATGCAATGACTCAAGGGGATCCATGTGTGGTTTGTCGAAAGAACACACATGCAATGACCACTGGTCGATCCATGTGTGGTTTGTGGAAAGAACACACATTCAATGACACTGGTGGATCCATATGTGGTTTGTGAAAAGAACACATATGCAATGACTCTAGTGATGGTTTTAGTATAAGAACACACATGCAACAACTCTAGTGTGTCCATATGTGGTTTGTGAAAAGAACACACATGCAATGACTCTAGTGGATCCATATGTGGTTTGTGGAAAAGAACACACATGCAATGACCACTTATTGATCCATATGTGGTTTGTGGGAAGAACACACATGCAGTGAACACTGGTTAATCCATGTGTGGTTTGTGGAAAGAACACACATGTAGTGAACATTGGTTGATCCATGTGTGGTTTGTGAAAACAACACACATGCAATGACACTGGTGGATCCATATGTGGTTTGTGAACAGAACACACATGCAATGACTCTAGTGATGGTTTTAGTATAAGAACACACATGTAGTGTCTCTACTGGGTACATATGTGGTTTGTGAAAAGAACACACATGCGCTGATTCTAGTGGATCCATATGTGGTTTGTGGAAAAGAACACACATGCAATGACCACTGGTTAATCCAGACGTGGTTTGTGGAAAGAACACACATGCAGTGAACACTGGGTATTCATGTGTGGTTTGTGGAAAAAACACACATGCAATGCCATTGGTTGATCCATATGTGGTTTGTGAAAAGAACACACATGCAATGCCATTGGTTAATCCATGTGTGGTTTTTGGAAAGAACACACATGCAATGACTCTAGTCGATCCATATGTGGTTTGTGGAAAAGAACACACATGCAATAGCCACTGGTTGATCCAGATATGGTTTGTGGAAAGAACACACATGCAATGGCACTGGTTGATTCATGTGTGGTTTGTGGAAAGAACACACATGCCATGCCATTGGTTGATCCATATGTGGTTTGTGAAAAGAACACACATGCAATGACTCTAGTGGATCCATATGTGGTTTGTGGAAAGAACACATATGCAATGACTCTAGTGGGTCCATATGTGGTTCATGTCAGGAACACACATGCAATGCCAATTGTGGATCCATGTGTGGTTTGTGGAAAGAACACACATGCAATGACACTGGTGGATCCCTATGTGGTTTGTGAAAAGAACACACATACAATGACCTTAGTGGATCCATATGTGGTTTGTGGAAAAGAACACACATGCAATGACTCAAGAGGATCCATGTGTGGTTTGTAGAAAAGAACACACATGCAATGACCACTGGTTGATCCATATGTGGTTTGTGGAAATAACACACATACAATGCCATTGGTTTATCCATGTGTGGTTTGTGGAAAGAACACACATGCAATGACTCTACTGGATCCATATGTGGTTTGTGGAAAGAACACACATGCTGTGAAGACTGGTTGATCCATGTGTGGTTTGTGAAATGAACACACATGCAATGCCATTAGTTGATCCATATGTGGTTTGTGAACAGAACACACATGCAATGCCATTGGTTGATCCATGTGTGGTTTGTGGAAAGAACACACATGCAATGACTCTGGGGGATCCATGTGTGGTTTGTGGAAAAGAACACACATGCAATGACCACTGGTTGATCCATATGTGGTTTGTGGAAAGAACACACATGCAATCAGACTGGTTGATCGATGTGTGGTTTGTGAAAAGAACACACATGCAGTGACCACTGGTCGATCCATGTGTGGTTTGTGGAAAGAACACACATGCAATGACTCTAGTGCTAGTTTTAGTATAAGAACACACATGCAATGACTCTAGTGGGTCCATATCTAGGTTTGTGAACAGAACACACATGCAATGACTCTAGTGGATCCATATGTGGTTTGTGGAAAAGAACACACATGTAATGACCACTAGGTGATCCATAAGTGGTTTTGGATAGAACACACATGCAGTGAACACTGGTTGATCCATATGTGGTTTGTGAAAATATCACACATTCAATGCCATTGGTTGATCAATATGTGGTTTGTGAAAATAACACACATGCAATGCCATTGGTTAATCCATATGTGGTTTGTGGAAAGAACACACATGCAATGACTCAGGGGGATCCATGTGTGGTTTGTGGAAAAGAACACACATGCAATGACCACTAGTTGATCCATATGTGGTTTGTGGAAAGAACACACATGCAATGACACTGGTTGATCCATGTGTGGTTTGTGGAAAGTGTTTGGTTCGCAGCATAGAAAACAAAAAAATTCCTACAATGAGAACTATACGCCAAGATCTATCTACTAGATACAGAGAAACAGGTGGATATACATCCATAGTGAACTTACCCTCAAAGACAATAGAGTTTTGTTAATGAGTTGGAACTCGTGGATGGTGTAGTCGTACGCTTGCCGATCTCAAGATCGTGTGGAAGTCCTAGCGCTGTAGATCAGCAGCGCATCCGTCCTCGCACACACGTTCCCAGCCACCGAACAACCTCCACCTCCTCGCTCCAGCGATGCAGTGGAAGCAAGCAACTCCTTCCAGACGAAATGCGACCGGGAACATGTATCTCGCTAATCCGATACCATGGGGGAATAATTCTAGAGGGGGAGAGAGATCCGTGACGAGGAGGTGTGAGGAAGAGGAGTGAGAGGCGGTCCTTTTATAGGACGAGGGGGTGCCCCTCCCCATGGCCGGCGCCTCATGGGGGGTGACCCCTCACCTCCCCCATTCATGTGGTAGTAACTCCTTCACATTCTATTTTAAAGTCTCCCACATTAAAATGCGCCTTCACATTCTCTTTTAAAGTCTCCACTTTAAAAGCATTAAATTTCTCCAAATTTAATGCTCTCTCATTTAATAAAACTCTTTTATTAAATTTATTCAGAATTTTGTTAATTACTTTAATTAACAAACGTTCACATAAAACCCCCTGCAACATTTCAATATTACATGCAGAACCAATTTCTGCAATTTCACTTGAAACAGTTTCGATGTCTGTTGAAATAATTCCAGCTGTTTGTAGTTCTTTCGTCTAAAACATATGTTCTGCAAAATGGTGTTCGGAAACCCTTAAGTGTGTCACCCTACGGTTCGCGAATAATGCAGACATGATTGAGACCCCTCTCAAATCAATAATCATAAGCGGGACCTGGAGATCCATACTGACTCCTACACATTCAACGATGACTTCTGTGATCGTGAGAACCTTAAATGCTACTAACTTAATCCCTTTCTATCATGATACAATACATGTCCTAGATTCGATCATCGGTATCCAAATACCTAGTTTCATCTCGTTACCGACATGCACTCTTTTCTCGTTCTCGTGATATACCATTCTAGTGATCACATCACTTGCTTGCAAGCTATCTTAATGTGATATCACCGAGAGGGCCCAGAGTATATCTATCCGTCATCGGGATTGAAAAATTCCACTCTTGATCCATGAGCCTCAACATAACACCTTCGTATTACTGAACCCACCTTTATACTCACCCAGTTATGGTGTGACGTTTGATGTTATCAAGATACTCTTCTGGTGTTAGCAATTAACATGATCTCATGGTCTAAGGACTAAGATTACTTCGTATGATGTTATAACAATATAAACATAATGACTTTTATCGTAATGCTATACTTCGTATAAGTGTTCATCACATCATTTCACAAATGTTGTGACCTCGTTATTAACAACATCCAATGTCCATGATCAAGAAACTTTGATCATCTTGTTAATCAACGAGCTAGTCTATAAGAGTGGTATAACTAGGAACCTTTTTGTTTATTAAACACACATGTATTGACGTTTCCTACCAATAGAATTGTAGCATGCAAAATAAACATCTATCATATACAAGGAATACATAATACCAACTTTATTATTGCCTCTTAGGGCATATTTCCTTCAGAAAGAACACACATGCAATGACTCTAGAGGATCCATGTGTGGTTTGTGGAAATAACACACATGCAATGAATCTAGTGGGTCCATATGTGGTTTGTGAAAAGGACACACATGCAATGACTCTAGTGGATCCATATGTGGTTTGTGGAAAGAACACACATGCAATGACTCAAGTGGGTCCATATGTGGTTTGTGAAAAGAACACACATGCAATGATTCAGGGGGCTCCATGTGTGGTTTGTGGAAAAAACACACATGCAATGACCACTGTTCGATCCATGTGTGGTTTGTGGAAAGAGCAAACATGCAATGACACTAGTGGATCCATATGTGGTTTGTCAAAAGAACACACATGCAATGACTCTAGTGATGGTTTTAGTATAAGAACACACATGCAATGACTCTAGTGGGTCCATAGGTGGTTTGTGAAAAGAACATACATGCAATGACTCCAATGGATCCATATGTGGTTTGCGGAAAACAACACACATGCTATGATCACTGGTTGATCCATCTGTGGTGTGTGGAAAGAACACACATGCAGTGAACACTGGTTGATCCATGTATAGTTTGTGGAACGAACACACATGCAATGACTCTAGTGCTAGTTTTAGTATAAGAACACATATGCAATGACTCTAGTGGGTCCATGTGTGGTTTGTGAACAGAACACACATGCAATGCCATTGGTTGATCCATATGTGTTTTGTGAAAAGAACACAGATGTAATGCCATTGGTTAATCCATGTGTGTTTTGTGGAAAGAACACACATGCAATGACTCAGGGGGATCCATGTGTGGTTTATGGAAAAGAACACAAATGCAATGACCACTGGTTGATCCATATGTGGTTTGTGGAAAGAACACACATGCAATGACTCAGGGGATCCATGTGTGGTTTGTGGAAAAGAACACACATGCAATGACCACTGGTTGATCCATATGTGGTTTGTGGAAAGAACACACATGCAATGACACTGGTTGATCCATGTGTGGTTTTGGAAAGTGTTTGGTTCGCAGCATAGAAAACAAAAAATTCCTACGATGAGAATTATACGCCAAGATCTATCTACTAGATACAGAGCAACGGGTGGCTATACATCCATAGTTAACTTACCCTCGAAGACAATAGAGTTTTGTTAAAGAGTTGGAACTCGTGGATGGTGTTGTCGTACGCTTGCCGATCTCAAGATCGTGTGGAAGTCCTAGTGCTGCAAATCAGCACCGCATCCGTCCTCGCACACACATTCAAGCCACCGAACAACCTCCACCTCCTCGCTCCAGCGATGCAGTGGAAGCAGCAACTCCTTCCAGACGAAATGCCACCAGGAACATGTATCTCACTAATCCGAGACCATGGGGGAATAATTCTAGAGGGGGAGAGAGATCATTGACGAGGAGGTGTGACGAAGAAAGAGTGAGAGGGGGGCCTTTTATAGGACGAGGGGGGTGCCCCTACCCATGGCCGGCGCCTCATGGGGGGTGACCCCTCACGTCCCCTATTCATGTGGTGGTAACTCCTCCACATTAAAATGCCCCTTCACATTCTCTTTTAAAGTCTCCACTTTAAAAGCATTAAATTTCTCCAAATTTAATGCTCTCTCATTTAATAAAACTCTTTTATTAAATTTATTCAGAATTTTGTTAATTACTTTAATTAACAAAAATTCACATAAAACCCCCTGCAACATTTCAATATTACATGCAGAACTAATTTCTGCAATTTCACCTGAAACAGTTTTGATGTCTGTTGAAATAATTCCAGCGCTTTGCAGTTCTTTCGTCTAAAACATATGTGCTCCAAAATGGTGTTCGGAAACCCTTAAGTGGGTCACCCTACGGTTCGCGAATAATGCAGACATGATTGAGAGCCCTCTCAAATCAATAATCAGAAGCGGGACCTAGAGATCCATACTGACTCCTACACATTCAACGATGACTTCTGTGATCGTGAGAACCTTTTACGCTAGTAACTTAATCCCTTTCTATCATGATATAATACATGTCCGAGATTCGATCATCGGGATCCAAATTCCTAGTTTGATCTCGTTACCGACATGCACTCTTTTCTCGTTCTCGTGATATACCATTCTAGTGATCACATCACTTGCTTGCAAGCTATCTTAATGTGATATCACTGAGAGGGCCCAGAGTATATCTATTTGTCATTGGGACTGAAAAATTCCACTCTTGATCCATGAGCCTCAACATAACACCTTCGTAGTACTGAACCCACCTTTATAGTCACCCTGTTATGGTGTGACGTTTGATGTTATCAAGATACTCTTCTAGTGTTAGCAATTAACTTGATCTCATGGTCTAAGGACTAAGATTACTTCGTATGATGTTATAACAATATAAACATAATGACTTTTGTCGTAATGCTATACTTCGTATGAGTGTTCGTCACATCATTTCACAAATGTTGTGACCTCGTTATTAACAACATCCAATGTCCATGATCATGAACTTTGATCATCTTGTTAATCAACGAGCTAGTCTATAAGAGTGGCACAACTAGGAATCTTTTTGTTTATTAAACACACATGTATTGACGTTTCCTATCAATACAATTGTAGCATGCAAAATAAACATCTATCATATACAAGGAATACAGAATACCAACTTTATTATTGCCTCTTAGGGCATATTTCCTTCAGAAAGAACACACATGCAATGACTCTGGTGGATCCATGTGTGGTTTGTGGAAAGAACACACATGCAATGACTCCAGTGGGTCCATATGTGGTTTGTGAAAAGAACACACATGCAATGACTTTAGTGGATCCATATGTGGTTTGTGGAAAGAACACACATGCAATGACTCAAGTGGGTCCATATGTGGTTTGTGAAAAGAACACACATGCAATGATTCAGGGGGATCCAAGTGTGGTTTGTGGAAAGAACACACATGCAATGACCACTGTTCGATCCATGTGTGGTTTGTGGAAAGAGCACGCATGCAATGACACTGGTGGATCCATATGTGGTTTGTCAAAAGAACACACATGCAATGACTCTAGTGATGGTTTTAGTATAAGAACACACATGCAATGACTCTAGTGGGTCCGTATGTGGTTTGTGAAAAGAACATACATGCAATCACTCCAGTGGATCCATATGTGGTTTGTGGAAAACAACACACATGCTATGATCACTGGTTGATCCATATGTGGTGTGTGGAAAGAACACACATCCAGTGAACACTGGTTGATTCATGTATGGTTTGTGGAACGAACACAGATGCAATGACTCTAGTGCTAGTTTTAGTATAAGAACACACATGCAATGACTCTAGTGGGTCCATATGTGGTTTGTGAACAGAACACACATGCAATGCCATTGGTTGATCCATATGTGTTTTGTGAAAAGAACACACATGTAATGCCATTGGTTAATCAATGTGTGTTTTGTGGAAAGAACACACATGCAATGACTCAGGGGGATCCATGTGTGGTTTGTGGAAAAGAACACACATGCAATGACCACTGGTTGATCCATATGTGGTTTCTGGAAAGAACACACGTGCAATGACACTGGTTGATCCATGTGTGGTTTGTGGAAAGAACACACATGCAATGACTCTACTGGATCCATATGTGGTTTGTGGAAAGAACACACATGCAATGCCATTAGTTGATCCATATGTGGTTTGTGAAAAGAACACACATGCAATGCCATTGGTTGATCCATGTGTGGTTTGTGGAAAGAACACACATGCAATGACTCTGGGGGATCCATGTGTGGTTTGTGGAAAAGAACACACATGCAATGACCACTGGTTGATCCATATGTGGTTTATGAAAAGAACACACATGCAGTGAACATTGGTCGAGCCATATGTGATTTGTGAAAAGAACACACATGCAATGCAACTAGTTGATCCATATGTGGTTTGTCAAAAGAACACACATGCAATGCCATTGGTTAATCCACGTGTGGTTTGTGGAAAGAACACACATGCAATGACCACTAGTCGATCCATGTGTGGTTTGCGGAAAGAACACACATGCAATGACTCTAGTGCTGGTTTTAGTATAAGAGCACACATGCAATGACTCTAGTGGGTCGAGATTTGGTTTGTGAAAAGAACACACATGCAATGACTCTAGTGGATCCATATGTGGTTTGTGGAAAACAACAGACATGCAATGACCACTGGTTGATCCATAAGTGGTTTGTGGATAGAACACACATGCAGTGAACACTGGTTGATCCATGTGTGGTTTGTGAAAATAACACACATGCAATGCCATTGGTTAATCCATGTGTGGTTTGTGGAAAGAACACACATGCAATGCCATTGGTTAATCCATGTGCATTTTGTGGAAAGAACACACATGCAATGACTCGGGGGGTTCCATGTGTGGTTTCTGGAAAAGAACACACATGAAATGACCACTGGTTGATCCATATGTGGTATGTGGAAAGAATACACATGCAATGATATTGGTTGATCCATGTGTGGTTTGTGGAACGAACACACATGCAATGACTCTAGTGGATCCATGTGTGGTTTGTGGAAAGAACACACAGATGCGCTCGACTTTCGACGTAGAGCTTGATGGGAACCCCAAGAGGAAGGCACGATGAATATAGCAGCAAGTTTTCCCTCAGTTATGAAACCAAGGTTTAATCGAACCAGTAGGAGCAAGGAAACACCCCAAAGTTGTTACTAGCTAAGCTTTGGCAGGGCGCACTACCGGTGCTAGTAGCAACGTGGAGACCTGCACAACACAACCATAGAACTGTGTCTCCAACTTGCGATGAGGTTGTCAATCTCACCGTGTTTTGCGGAAAACAAAGGATTAAACGTATCGAATGGAAAGAAGTAAAAGTTTGCAGAAAGTAAACACAAAGAAGAAACAGATTGTACATTGTAGGTAAAGTAAAAAGGACCGGGATCCATAGTTCACTAGAGGTGGCTCTCCTTGGATAAAAAACATGCTAGGTGAACAAATTACAGCGGGGCAATTGACAAATACCGAGAAAGCAATACATGCATATACTCCCTCCGTCCCAAAATGTAAGGCGTCTAAGCTTTAGTCAAAAGTCTATATATTTTATGTTTGACCAAATTTATACATGAAAATATAAACATTCACAATACCAAATCAATATCAATAGATTCACATGTAGTGCCATTGGTCGATCCATGTGTGGTTTGTGAAAAGAATACACATGCAATGACTCTACTAGGCCCATATGTGGTTTGTGAAAATAACACACATGCAATGACTCTAGTGGATCCATATGTGGTTTGTGGTAAGAAAACACATGCAATGACTCAAGTGGGTCCATATGTGGTTTGTGAAAAGAACACACATGCAATGACTCAGGGGGATCCATGTGTGGTTTGTCGAAAGAACACACATGCAATGACCACTGGTCGATCCATGTGTGGTTTGTGGAAAGAACACACATGCAATGACACTGGTGGATCCATATGTGGTTTGTGAAAAGAACACATATGCAATGACTCTAGTGATGGTTTTAGTATAAGAACACACATGCAAGGACTCTAGTGTGTCCATATGTGGTTTGTGAAAAGAACACACATGCAATGACTCTAGTGGATCCATATGTGGTTTGTGGAAAAGAACACACATGCAATGACCACTTATTGATCCATATGTGGTTTGTGGGAAGAACACACATGCAGTGAACACTAGTTAATCCATGTGTGGTTTGTGGAAAGAACACACATGTAGTGAACATTGGTTGATCCATGTGTGGTTTGTGAAAACAACACACATGCAATGACACTAGTGGATCCATATGTGGTTTGTGAAAAGAACACACATGCAATGACTGTAGTGATGGTTTTAGTATAAGAACACACATGTAGTGTCTCTACTGGGTCCATATGTGGTTTGTTAAAAGAACACACATGCGCTGATTCTAGTGGATCCATATGTGGTTTGTGGAAAAGAACACACATGCAATGACCACTGGTTAATCCAGACGTGGTTTGTGGAAAGAACACACATGCAGTGAACACTGGGTATTCATGTGTGGTTTGTGGAAAGAACACAGATGCAATGCCATTGGTTGATCCATATGTGGTTTGTGAAAAGAACACACATGCAATGCCATTAGTTAATCCATGTGTGGTTTTTGGAAAGAACACACATGCAATGACTCTAGTCGATCCATATGTGGTTTGTGGAAAAGAACACACATGCAATGGCCACTGGTTGATCCAGATATGGTTTGTGGAAAGAACACCCATGCAATGGCACTGGTTGATTCATGTGTGGTTTGTGGAAAGAACACACATGCCATGCCATTGGTTGATCCATATGTGGTTTGTGAAAAGAACACACATGCAATGACTCTAGTGGATCCATATGTGGTTTGTGGAAAGAACACATATGCAATGACTCTAGTGGGTCCATATGTGGTTCATGTCAGGAACACACATGCAATGCCAATTGTGGATCCATGTGTGGTTTGTGGAAAGAACACACATGCAATGACACTGGTGGATCCCTATGTGGTTTGTGAAAAGAACACACATACAATGACCTTAGTGGATCCATATGTGGTTTGTGGAAAAGAACACACATGCAATGACTCAAGAGGATCCATGTGTGGTTTGTAGAAAAGAACACACATGCAATGACCACTGGTTGATCCATATGTGGTTTGTGGAAATAACACACATACAATGCCATTGGTTTATCCATGTGTGGTTTGTGGAAAGAACACACATGCAATGACTCTACTGGATCCATATGTGGTTTGTGGAAAGAACACACATGCTGTGAAGACTGGTTGATCCATGTGTGGTTTGTGAAAAGAACACACATGCAATGCCATTAGTTGATCCATATGTGGTTTGTGAACAGAACACACATGCAATGCCATTGGTTGATCCATGTGTGGTTTGTGGAAAGAACACACATGCAATGACTCTGGGGATCCATGTGTGGTTTGTGGAAAAGAACACACATGCAATGACCACTGGTTGATCCATATGTGGTTTGTGGAAAGAACACACATGCAATCAGACTGGTTGATCGATGTGTGGTTTGTGAAAAGAACACACATGCAGTGACCACTGGTCGATCCATGTGTGGTTTGTGGAAAGAACACACATGCAATGACTCTAGTGCTAGTTTTAGTATAAGAACACACATGCAATGACTCTAGTGGGTCCATATCTAGTTTGTGAACAGAACACACATGCAATGACTCTAGTGGATCCATATGTGGTTTGTGGAAAAGAACACACATGTAATGACCACTAGGTGATCCATAAGTGGTTTTGGATAGAACACACATGCAGTGAACACTGGTTGATCCATATGTGGTTTGTGAAAATATCACACATTCAATGCCATTGGTTGATCAATATGTGGTTTGTGAAAATAACACACATGCAATGCCATTGGTTAATCCATATGTGGTTTGTGGAAAGAACACACATGCAATGACTCAGGGGGATCCATGTGTGGTTTGTGGAAAAGAACACACATGCAATGACCACTAGTTGATCCATATGTGGTTTGTGGAAAGAACACACATGCAATGACACTGGTTGATCCATGTGTGGTTTGTGGAAAGTGTTTGGTTCGCAGCATAGAAAACAAAAAATTCCTACAATGAGAACTATACGCCAAGATCTATCTACTAGATACAGAGAAACAGGTGGATATACATCCATAGTGAACTTACCCTCAAAGACAATAGAGTTTTGTTAATGAGTTGGAACTCGTGGATGGTGTAGTCGTACGCTTGCCAATCTCAAGATCGTGTGGAAGTCCTAGCGCTGTAGATCAGCAGCGCATCCGTCCTCGCACACACGTTCCCAGCCACCGAACAACCTCCACCTCCTCGCTCCAGCGATGCAGTGGAAGCAACAACTCCTTCCAGACGAAATGCGACCGGGAACATGTATCTCGCTAATCCGATACCATGGGGGAATAATTCTAGAGGGGGAGAGAGATCCGTGACGAGGAGGTGTGAGGAAGGAGTGAGAGGCGGTCTTTTATAGGACGAGGGGGTGCCCCTCCCCATGGCCGGCGCCTCATGGGGGGTGACCCCTCACCTCCCCCATTCATCTGGTAGTAACTCCTTCACATTCTATCTTAAAGTCTCCCACATTAAAATGCGCCTTCACATTCTCTTTTAAAGTCTCCACTTTAAAAGCATTAAATTTCTCCAAATTTAATGCTCTCTCATTTAATAAAACTCTTTTATTAAATTTATTCAGAATTTTTTAATTACTTTAATTAACAAACGTTCACATAAAACCCCCTGCAACATTTCAATATTACATGCAGAACCAATTTCTGCAATTTCACTTGAAACAGTTTCGATGTCTGTTGAAATAATTCCAGCGGTTTGTAGTTCTTTCGTCTAAAACATATGTTCTGCAAAATGGTGTTTAGAAACCCTTAAGTGTGTCACCCTACGGTTCGCGAATAATGCAGACATGATTGAGACCCCTCTCAAATCAATAATCATAAGCGGGACCTGGAGAACCATACTGACTCCTACACATTCAACGATGACTTCTGTGATCGTGAGAACCTTAAATGCTACTAACTTAATCCCTTTCTATCATGATACAATACATGTCCTAGATTCGATCATCGGTATCCAAATACCTAGTTTCATCTCGTTACCGACATGCACTCTTTTCTCGTTCTCGTGATATACCATTCTAGTGATCACATCACTTGCTTGCAAGCTATCTTAATGTGATATCACCGAG
>CAJUXJ010000245.1:0-10246 GCA_910589775.1 Avena eriantha
AATTCACGCCTCAAAAAGACGTACAGGGATTTTACACAAATGTTTACAGTGAAGCACAAAAATCTGTTTCAGGACAACAACTTTCCCAAGCATTATTTCTCTCTCATTAGAGGTTACTCTTGGCACAAAAAGCAAATAAAAAGTATAAGGAGCGGTTATTACAGAGGTAATAACTTCCGAGACTCATCTAAAACTTTTGGGTTATCTCCCAATAAGTATTTTCTTAACGCCTTTTAGTTAGGCATGATAGTTTGAGAAGACGCTACATAAGAAATATGAATTGAAAGTAAAAGAGAGCATCAAGAAACAAATTCAAAGCACATTTAAGTCTAACCTGAAAGCACAAAGCAACAAGCATAGGAAAGCAAAACAAGTGCCACTTCAAGACTTTCAACATAAAGAGGGGAAACTTAATATTGTTGAGATACATAAACCATGTTTCCCTCTCTTATAATAAAATTTCAGTAGCATCATGAATAAAATTAACAATATACTATCATATAAAACTTATTATCATGAGCCACATGCATATAATAATTATTACTCCCACATAAGCATAGTCATTCTTATTAATCATAGTGGGAGCAAATTCAACAAAATAGCTATCATTATCATTCTCATCACCATAATCATCAAATATAGGAGGATATTGTTATCATAATTAATTTTCTCCTCAATAGTAGTGACTGAAAATATCATATTCATCATTGTAATCATCATATATTGGAGGTTTGTATCATCATAAGCAATAGAATAGCTATCTTCCAAAGCTGGGGAACTAAAAGATCATTTTCATCAAAAGCATCTTCCCCAAGCTTAGACTTTTCCATAGCATTAGCAATAATGGGTCCAAAGAATTCATACTAACAATTTTTCTATTAGCATGCAAATAAAGTTCCATAGTTTTTTTTAATTTTCTCTTCAAACACTTCATGTCCTATCTCAAGATAATACTAAAACTCTCTAATTTTTTGTTGTTTTCCATTAAGCCTAACTAGTAAAAATAAGAAACAAAAGACAAAATTGCATAATCTAAGGAAATAACTTCGAGCACTCACACTGGAGGATGTGAGTACCTTTAGCTACCTCCTCGACAACGGCGCCAGAAAGAGCTTGATGTCTACGCACTTCTTTCTTGTAACAGTTGTTGGGCCCTCCAAGTGCAGAGGTTTGTAGAACAGCAGCAAGTTTTCCCTTAAGTGGATCACCAAGGTTTATCGAAACTCAGGGAGAAGTGGTCAAAGGTATTCTCTCTCAAGCAAATCCTGCAATCAAGATACAAGAAGTCTATTGTGTCCCAACACACACCCAATACCATTGTCAAGTGTATAGGTGCACTAGTTTCGGCGAAGAGATAGTGAAATACAAGTGGTATGGATATAAGACAACAGTGCTAGAAAATAGCTTGATGGCATCGAAGAGACTAAAGGCAAACTGAAATAAAGATGGAAGCAAGCAAACATGTAACAGATCTAGTTGTAAACAGTGTATCAATGCTTAGAAAACAAGGCATAGGGATCATACTTTCACTAGTGAACACTCTCATATAATATATTATCTTCATGATACTACTCTGTGTTGGGTCCGCGGCATAGAAAACAAAATTTCCTACGGTGTGAAACTACACGCCAAGATCTATCTATTAGGTACAAGCAACGGGTGGACATACATCCAAGAGAACTTACCCTCGTAGACACGAGCTTTGTTAACGAGTAGGAACTCGTGGTTGATGAGTCGTACACTGCCGATCTCAAGATCGTGAGGAAGTCCAGCAGTCCGGCTCTAGCACGTCCATCAGATCTAGCTCCAGCAGCACCAAGTCCAGCACCGCAAAGCAGCGATGCATCCGTGATCGCACACACGTCCGGTACCCCGACAACACCCCTCCTCCGCGCTCCAGCAAAGCAGCGGAAGCAGCACACTCCCTTCTAGATAAAGCCCCGGGAACATGTATCTCGCTAATCCGAGACCATGGGGGGAATAATACTAGAGGGGGAGAGAGATCCTTCACAAGGAGGTGGTGTGTGAGAAGTGAGGAGGGCGTGGCCTTTTATAGGAGGAGGGGGGGTGCCCCCTCCTTCAGGGGCCGTCGCATGGAGGGGGTGACCCTTCACCTCCTCCATTCATGTGGTGTACCCCTCCACATTAAAATGCCCCTTGACATTCTCTTTTAGAGTCGTCCACTTTAAATGCATTAATTTCTCCAAATTTAATGCTCTCTCATTTATAAAATCTTTATTATTTTTTATTCAGAATTTTGTTAATTACTTTAATTAAAAAAACATTCACATAAAACCCCCTGCAACATTTCATATTACATGCAGAACCAATTTCAGCAATTCACCCAAACAGTTTCGGTGTCTATTGGAAATAATTCCAACGCTATTCTTAGATCTTTATCTGAAAACATATTTTCTCCAATGGTGTCGGTATCACTTAAGTGTGTCACCCTATGGTTCGTGAATAATGCAAACATGATCGGAACCCCTCTCCGATCAATACTCAGCAGCGGGACCTGGAGATCCATACTGACTCCTACACATTAAACGAGGACTTCTGTGATCGTGAGAACCTTTAACGCTTGTAACTAAATCCCTTTGTCCCGCGATATATTACATGTCCGAGATTCGATCATCGGTATCTCCATACCTAGTTTGATCTCGTTACCGAAATGCACTCTTTTCTCGTTCCTGTGATATAACATTCTAGTGATCACATCACTTGCTTGCAAGCTATTTCAATGTGATATCACTGAGAGGGCCCAGAGAATATATATCTATCCGTCATCTGGATTGACAAATTCCACTCTTGATCCATGAGCCTCAACATAACACCTTCGTAGTACTGAACCCATCTTTATAGTCACCCTGTTGCAGTGTGACGTTTGATGTTATCAAGATACTCTTCCGGTGTTAGCAATTAACATGATCTCATGGTCTAAGGATAAAGATTACTTCGTTGATGTTTATAGCAATATAAACATAATGACTTGATCGTAATGCTATACTTCGAGATTGAATGTTCATCACATCATTCCACCAATGTTGTGACCTTGTTATTAGCAACATCCAATGTCCATGATCAGGAACCTTGATCATCTTGTTAATCAACAGAGTAGTCTATAGAGAGGCATGACTAGGACCCTTTTTGTTTATTAAACACACATGTATTGATGTTTCCGAATCAATACAATTCTAGCATGCTAAAATAAACATTTATCATAAACATGGAATAAGATATACCACTTATTATTGCCTCTCGGAGCATATTCCCTTCATCTCCCACTTGCACTAGAGTCATAATCTAGTTTGAAAACTTGCGCATTGAACACCTATGGCTTTCTGGTGTTGCATATACGCTATGCTAGTGGTTAACATAATCTCCGGATGTGACAGTTTCAGATCCGTGTGTATTTGCATGTCTTTGCGTCTCTACGCATCACCCATTCTCAAATGAGATGGCATTGTATAAATTGGTCCTATGGTGAGATCTTTAGTTCGTTCGGGTTAAAATATGTTGATATTATTGTCACACAATATATCTTCATAGTATTAGCCCACTTTGAACCACACCTAGTTTGATAACGAACTACTTGACGCAAATGCCCTCCTTTGCTGCTACATAGTAGTCATATACTTAGCCTTTTGTTGTAGTATCTGTTACAATGTTTTAACTTTGGTACTCAACCAAATCCATTATGGAACTTCCTTTCCATTACATTGTGCCACCCCTAGTTTAAATTGAGATAAATTTAATTTGTATCTTGTGACAAATTAGTAGTATCAATGTAACGCTTTACAATGAACTACCTTTAACTATTTGTCACTTATACATGATATATTCTTAGTTCTTCCAAAGCTCATAAGACTATCTTTACTATTGTCCAATGATCATCTCATGAATCATTCTAGTATATGATCATAACATTTAGAGCATAGGACATTCTGGATATATACATATCATGGTACAATCGATCAGAATCTTCATGTGATTTTACTCCCAAGTGTTGAAACACGTGAATCTGAATACAATTCTTTCCATGCAACAAGAACCTTTCTTGTTGTTTCCATATTGAACCCTTTCAATATCTCATATTGAACCCTTCATATCTTATATATGTATGTCAGCACACCCATATTAGCGCCTTAATCTATCCTATAGAGATGGATGCCTAATATTCTGGGTTTGCCCAAGAGTCTTTCATCGAAAGTCTTATTTTAATGAAATCCTTAAATTGTGTCAATTCAAGATACTCATTTCCAACTCAACAATAGGTCCTCTACATAATGTATTATAAAATATGTCTCAGCGCTACCCACTTAATTCCTTGCAAATCCAACCATCTTCATCATCTCCGATGAATTTAAACTCTTTTAAACAGTTTCATCATGGTGAGATTCCACTCCCGCTATGCTTACTTCAACTATTGAAGTTTACATGCCCTTTTAGCACCCTTTGAATTAACAAAACCGGTCGGAACCATGTTCATGTACATGTCCTAGGTTACCGTTCTATTAGAAGAACCTTGTTTTGTTTATTCAACTACCATATACCAAATTATATGTAGTGGTTGCTACATTAATCCGTCAGACTATATATCGCTATGAAAGATCATATCTTGTCATAGTCAACTCCTTGAACATTGCCGTAAACTTCTTTCCGACATGTCGACTATTCATAGATGTTAAACATCCATGTCTATTTCTTTATAGATCCAAACACGACCGATAGGCTTCACGCCTTTCCGGAGGGTCTTCCAAGTTCAGAAACTGATTTCTCGTGTATGGACACTATCACGGATTCCATGACTTCTGGTCATTTTATGGAGTCATGGCCCATCATCACTTTCTTTGCATGTAGTCGGTTCATCATTGTCAAAACAATAATGACTTGCTTATCAAATATTACTATTTGATTCTTACCGACCCACACGGTTCTATAGGAACTCTAATCTCCGAGATCACACCTTTTGTAATCACGAGAGCCATGAGCATTGTGGCCGCCACCCAGGGACACTTTCCGGCGCTGCGCTACTTAGCACATATAGCTCCGGTTCAACAACCTTATCAAAGTTCTATTGTCCTCCCACTTAACTTTTCACGAAAAATTCCTTCTCAAGAAACTTGACCTTCCAAGCGACAAACTCTTTGTCCTTGGCGTTATGGAGAAATTCCCAACAATTCTTTGGGATAACCTACAAAGACGTGCTTATCCGACTTTGGTTGTAAACATTTTACTTATGCATAGCATACCAAAAATTTAAGAAAAGACAATTCGGGTTTTATCCCAAACCATAACTCATATGGTGTCATTTCAACGGATCACGATGGTGCTCTTTCAGTGTAAAAGCGGTAGTCTCTAAAGCTTCAATCTTTAAAACATAATGGCAGTTTTATAAATGACACCTTTGATCTTACCATGTCAAACATGGTTTGATTTCATCTCTCGCATATGCCACACTCCTATGGTTTATCGGGAAACACAAATCATGGAACAATTCCTCAATCTTAAGTGTTTTGCTAAACATGTACTCAAATATCTTCCTTTATGATCGAACCATAAAATCTTTATTTTCTTGTTACAATGATTTTCCACTTCATCTTGAAAGTCTTTGAACAACTTTCAAATGTTTCATACTTCTTCCTTATTAAGTAAATATACAGATATATTCACTCAAATTTTGAAGAAAGCATATGAAGCAAAAAGATCCATCGCATATGGCTACACATAATGGACTATGCACATTAGCATGCACAATTTCCAATAAGCTAGTCATCCGTTCCTCTCTAGCCTATGGACGGAGTTTCAATTATCTCAAGGAAAGTATCACATGCGTCAATTGATCAAAATCAAGGACTCCAAAATCCATCAACATGGAGTTTCTTCATGTTTTCTTTCAAATATAATATAAACAGCGATGTCACTTCATAAGTGATCTTTCAATCATTTGTCTTGCGACATTTTAGCAATAGTGTTTATGGATGTGATTTCTCCCACTAGACTTGTAAAAAGTTCATCCATCCTTTATGGAATACGGTAACTATTTGAACACCATTGTTCTCATAATACCGGAACAAAATAACAATTATTAAAAACAAATCTTGAAGGCTAGGTTGACGACAACGAAAAACACAATAACACGTTATTTGTTTTCGATGATCATCATCACTTATTCTCTTGCTAGTTACTTAGGCCATTGAAGTTCATGATTGCGTTGTACTGTATGACACTTCATACCAACCAATTTGTTATCCAATACCGGTATCCAATACCTAGAACCACATTAGTTAATAAGCAAGGAATACAACCATAACATGTATATCTTCTATATACCCAAGTTGGACATCTCCAACCTTATATTTTCTGCCAATATTTTATAGATTCTCTTCAGCAATTCCTTTTATTTTAAAAGAATCTATCAACATCAATAGTGGTGTCATCAACATGACACATGGTACAAAGCGTATATAGTCAAATACTAATACCTTGGACTTGCACTTTGAAGTGGAGTCACCATCATCAAATGTTTGGTGTTCTTTCAAAAAATCCATTCTTTAGTAATCTATTAGTGTAGTAAACATTTTAGTTACATCTTCTATTCATCCTTATCATGACAACTTTCATGATCAAGCTACTATAGCCTATAAGGAAGAATCGCGAGTATAATATCAGTTCCCAAAACCTTTTGGTAGATTCAGATGCCTAGCATCTCCATCCTTCACAAATTCTCATACAATATGAGAACATGTATTTTGCTAAATTATACTCTATCATAATGCAACCAAAAACATTGTTTCATATATCACAATATCTTTCACACATGATGGTTTCTGAAATAATTATTTCAGCTCCTAGATAACCTCGATATTAATAAAACAACTTTTGAATATCAAAATCATGGAGGCAAGCATGATAATTAAGATACTAACATTGTAATTCTTACTCTTCATTAATACTACTTATTAAACTTCATAGAGTAAATAGAGTTTGCTGAAAGTTTGCAATAGGACTTATAAACTTTAAATTGACATTCAAAACAATATGATACCAGTTCGTAAAGTAAATATCTAGAATTCTATAGTTCTATTATCTCAAATAAAAACTAAGCATAAGGTAGATAAATGAATGCCAATGACTACAAAAAAATAGGCAAATTCACTTTGATTAATTTATGACAAATTTTGGTTCGACTAATCCAAATTAGAAATGAACTCCCACTCAAAAACGACATCCCTCGTGTCTTTTTGGTGATTACATGAACCAAATCCACTACACCAAGTCCGATCATCATGTGAGTTGATGTAGCTTCAAAGGCGAGCATCTATATGGGCATCATATCAACTATATGACTCATGCTTAACCTTTCGGGTCCGTGTTCCGAGGCCATGTCTGTACATGCTAGGCTCGCCAAGTAAGAACCTTAGTACTCGCATGTGTAAACTGTCTTACACCCGTTTGTATGAAAGCGTAGAGTCGAGTACAACACCCGATCATCACGTGATGTCTCGAAACACGATCCACAAAACGGTGCATACTTAAGGAAGAACACATTTTTATCTTGATATCTAAATGAGGGATCATCTTACAATGCTACAGAAAGCGCCAAACTAGCAGTATAAGATGCTAACATCTAATGTGTAAAGTGAGATGATATGGTCCATGCATTTGATCTCTATCAATTGCATCATGGTATGATCTCTATCATTCCTTTGTGTGTAAGGCCAAGGTCTATGGAACTTACACGTTGACTGTGTTGTAAGAGTATCTACCATACATCTACTTACAACAATACCATATCAATACACTAGCCCAGCAACGATCTAAACTAGACGCCTCTAATTTATCAATTGCAAGTTTTACGTGGCTTAGGGATTTTGGAGATAGAACCGTTCTCACCTACGAACATGAACCCCAACGAGGATAACTAAGTTATTAGCAACTCGTTGTAAATCAGATATTGACTATAGTAGGAGAGACAGACACCCGCTAGCCACTTATGCAAAACAAGTTGCATGTCAGTCGTGGAACCGGTCTCATGTACGATGACATGTAAGGTTGGTCCGGGCCGCTTCATCCCACTATGCCACCAATATCCAAAATACATGGAAGATGCAATAACATGATCATCATCGCCCACATATCAACATATGTGTACTACCCGTGCTAAGCACCTACGCATAGATCAGGCTCTGATACCATTGTTGGGTCCGCAGCATAGAAAACAAAAAATTTCCTACGGTGTGAACTACACGCCAAGATCTATCTATTAGGTACAAAGCAACGGGTGGACATACATCCAACGAGAACTTACCCTTGTAGACAACGAGCTTTGTTAACGAGTAGGAACTCGTGGTTGATGTAGTCGTACACTTGCCGATCTCAAGATCGTCAGGAAGTCCAGCAGGTCTGGCTCCAGCACGTCCATCAGATCCAGCTCCAGCAACACCAAGTCCAGCACCGCAAAGCAGCGGTGCATCCGTGATCGCACACACGTCCGGTACCCCGACAACCTCCGTCCCTCGCTCCAGCAAAGCAGCGGAAGCAGCAACTCCCTTCCAGATAAAGCCACCGGGAACATGTATCTCACTAATTCGAGACCATGGGGGAATAATACTAGAGGGGAAGAGAGATCCTTCACAAGGAGGTGTGTGTGAGAAGTGAGGGGGGTGGCCTTTTATAGGAGGAGGGGGGGTGCCCCTCCTTCATGGCCGGCGCATGGAGGGGGTGACCCTTCACCTCCTCCATTCATGTGGTGGTAACCCCTCCACATTAAAATCCCCCTTCACATTCTCTTTTAAAGTCTCCACTTTAAATGCATTAAATTTCTCCAAATTTAATGCTCTCTCATTTAATAAAACTCTTTTATTATTTTTATTCAGAATTTTGTTAATTACTTTAATTAACAAACATTCACATAAAACCCCCTGCAACATTTCAATATTACATGCAGAACCAATTTCAGCAATTTCACTCGAAACAGTTTCGGTGTCTATTGAAATAATTCCAGCGCTTTCTTAAATATTTATCTGAAAACATATTTGCTCCAAATGGTGTCGGTATCCCTTAAGTGTGTCACCCTACGGTTCGTGAATAATGCAGACATGATCGAGACCCCTCTCCGATCAATAATCAGCATCGGGACCTGGAGATCCATACTGACTCCTACACATTCAACGATGACTTCTGTGATCATGAGAACCTTTAACGCTTGTAACTAAATCCCTTTGTCCCGCGATATATTACATGTCCGAGATTCGATCATTGGTATCTCCATACCTAGCTTGATCTCGTTACCGACATGCACTCTTTTCTTGTTTCCGTGATATAACATTCTAGTGATCACATCACTTGCTTGCAAGCTATTTCAATGTGATATCACTGAGAGGGCCCAGAGAATATCTATCCGTCATCTGGATTGACAAATTCCACTCTTGATCCATGAGCCTCAACATAACACCTTCGTAGTACTGAACCCATCTTTATAGTCACCCTGTTACGGTGTGACATTTGATGTTATCAAGATACTCTTCTGGTGTTAGCAATTAACATGATGTCACGGTCTAAGGATAAAGATTACTTCGTATGATGTTATAGCAATATAAACATAATGACTTGATCGTAATGCTATACTTCGGATGAATGTTCATCACATCATTCCACTAATGGTGTGACCTTGTTATTAACAACATCCAATGTCCATGATCATGAAACCTTGATCATCTTGTTAATCAACAAGCTAGTCTATAAGAGAGGCATGACTAGGAACCCTTTTTGTTTATTAAACACACATGTATTGATGTTTCCAATCTATAAATTCTAGCATGTAAAAAACATTTATCATAAACATGGAATAAGATAATAACCACTTTATTATTGCCTCTCGGGCATATTCCCTTCACTCTGAACTACTATCTGGTTGGACACTCTAATCCATGGTAGGGCTATAACAACACAACCTCAAAGTAATCCTTTCCCATCTAGAAATCCCCACACTGTCACCTTGAGCACTAGATGGTTCCAACAAACACCACAATTTCATAAAGACATCCAACTCCAAATATAACTCATAACAAGTATTTGTAATATCTAGCCTAAGTGCCACCATGGTGTGCACGCTGTCACTTTCACACACATGGGTAGAACAGAGATTTATTAAAGCACTTGAGTAGCAGAATAGATCTATAGATTACAAGCTCATGATCTAAATAAGATCATGCATAGAGCAAGATGAACACATAGCTACCGG